>JAUZST010006149.1:0-15062 GCA_034779995.1 Parotocinclus haroldoi
TCTGGACTCCGGGCTCAAAGCCCTTACCGGACTCATGTGGGGACTAAGTTTTTACCTATAGTTTATATGCCTGCTATATGTTTTTTGTTAAATAAATGTTCCTTGGTTTTTCCCGTATTTGTTGTCTGTCTGTGGATACCGCATTATGGGCTCCGGTCTAAAAACCCGATAGCGATCCTGGGGATTTAGCGAAACCAGGAATGGTCTCCGGGAGACCCTATCGTAACACATGTACACTGGAATATACACATGAATAAACATACCTTACTGGCTGCACACAATCTAGAGAGAATTAGAAGAAAAGCTAAGTGGTGAAAGGCCAGTGGTGGCATGAACTTCCACTGAACGATAAAAGACTACAAGACACCTGATTTTTCTTAGCACTTAAGAAAATACTGAGACTGCATTAATACAGTTAAGTAACAAAAAAAAACTTGTTTCTTGTCTTTATTACTATGTTTGTTGTTTTTACTTGCATGTAATCCTAGCAGGGTGTTGGACAGAGGAGTTGTTTTGCTGTAGGCTATTTGTGTAGTTTTCTAGCGCACTACTACTACTACTACTACTGTGCATGAATCTGGCATTAGTGATTTAATTTCTAAAATGTTTTTGCATTTGCCCAGCATAAACGTTTCGGTCAGCTCCATTTTTTTTACCTCACTACATTTTCAAAAACAAATGGCTACATTTAATTCAGTACATTTCCCCAGACATGTTACTTTCTACAATATTAAATCAGCAGAAATCTGTAAATTCACTCAAGCTTATGCACTGCTTTTCATTCAGCTAAATGAAATGCGAATCTAATTTAAAGAGGCTAGCTAACATTAGCATGGCTGTGACCAGATCACAGATGTTTTTACTTCATCTCCACTTCAACGGCATTAATGGATCCAGACATTCATATACATCAATGTTTCTTGATTAACAGCACTAACGGTACTAACTATTGAAATATATGTAGGATATTTAAATTTCCTCCCAGATTGGATTCTGAAATCATGCTCATAAGAAACGCACAGGGTTACATGGATTCCATCGCAACACCATCTTGCTCACCAACACTTCAGACTTCAGACAAATACCTAGCTAGTCTGGTTAAAACAAGCTCAGTTTAATATTTTTTTTAGATTCATGATGTCACTTTGCACTGGCGACGTAAATCCTTGGTCATATAAACTTAGTGCTGTATAGCTCTTTTTGCTAACAGTGATGGTTTATATTATTTCTTGCCTACAAGACATAGCTAATTTCATATCACGAGCACCATCTCCCTGAATCACTCTCTCCAAGCCTCCTTCTTGTCATGCTTCCATTCTCACACGCTGTAGTCCTAGTACAGCTGAATATTTCTCATTTCCCCTTTTTAGCCCCATTATGTTTATTCAGTCTGTGTATTTATATAGTCGTGCTAGCGTGTCTTTCTTCACATTTACCTGATCACACCAGTGACTATCCTTATTTACATCTTGTTACTGTTTTAGTTTATTTGATCTTCAGAGCAGTGGCATTCCTGCAATGTTTTGCTTGTAGTTTTTTCTAACAGGTTCTTATGTTCCCCTCCCATCCATTGCTTAGTCTTGACAAGTGTATATGAATAAAAGGATAGTTATTGGGAAACATCAAAACACTGTTGTATCTGACTCATTCTTTTAGGATTCAAATAAAAAAAAAAAACTGAAAAAAGGATTATGGATGCTGGATTATGGTCCAGGGTTCACACCCCAGCATAGCCAAGCCGCTACTGTTCAGCCAATGAGCAAGGCCCTTAACCCTCCACTTGCTCTTACCTTATAACATTTAGGGGTGAAGGTACTGTGGACCTGACTGTCCAGGGTTCAGATCCCACCTCTGTCAAGCAGCCAATGTTGGGTCCTTGAGCAGAGCCAGTATTGAACAATCATGCTGTAAATCACTCTAGATACACTCACAGGTCACTGCTTTGCTTCTACACTCATTGTCCATTCTATCAGTTCTACTTACCATATAGATGCACTTTATAGTTCTACAACTACAGCCTGTCGTCCATCTGTTTCCCTACATACTTTGTTAGTCCCGTTAGTCCCCACAGATCAGGTACTATTTCCGTGGTGGTTCTTATTATCATTCTCAGCACTGCAGTGACACTCACAAGTACTGGACTACATTCAGTCCAGCTGTGACCCTGTGGTGATGGAAAAAGCCCAGATCCATTCGTACCAGTACAACACACTGCAGTGCTGAGAATGATCCACCACCCATATAATACCTGATCTGTGCAGGTCCGGTGGGTTTCCTGACCACGTGAGAACAGTGCAAAAGGAATAAACAAAACATGGAATAGAAATAGATGAACTACAGTCTGCAAATGTAGAACAACAACGTGTACAGTGTCTACCCCATGTCTACGGTGAGTGTATAAACAAGGAAGTGCGCCTAATAAAGTGATCAGCGGAATGTGAACATGTCCGCTAAAATGACAAAACATTAATATAACTGTAAGTAGCTTTTGTATAAAAGTGTTAGCTGTAAATATCATCTATGCTCTACATTGTCACAAAGCCCTTATTTTACGTAATGCTCTTATCCAGCAAGGTTTTAACCCAAGAGAAAATGGTCATTAAAATACAAGAATGCATTACGCAGGGTTAATTAAGCGGGTCATTTTCTCTCCTCAAACTTAGGCATGGAGGAACTCGGTGGTCAGGAGAGAAACTTTAAAATCGGAGTGGGCTGCAGGGCGAATGAAGCTGGAGCTAGAAGCAGATTTCTACATTCGAGTGCTGGCGTTACTGCATTATGATGTGTTTTAGAGCTCTAGTTGCCGGGCTATGCTAGAGCTTAAGCAATGCAGTGTGCTAGGACATTTTAATGAGCCCGTGTTCTTTGTGCAGTGCAGTGCAGACAAAGTGCTTTATTAGTACTGCTTGTTAAATGATCGAATCTGCTAACACTTATTACCGGCTTGTTACTTGGTTTAGCTAGAGCTAGTCACTTGTTAGCGTTCCTTGTTTTCAGTCTGAAGCGTTTTGTGTCTCGGTTGTCAAATACTGGTAATAGTTTGTGTGTTTCAAGTTATATATATATATATATATCATTGAGACGTTCGAATGTTCTCACATGGATAATGAGGTCAGGCAGTTTTACCAAAAGAAAAAAAAAACAAAACAGCCAGTGAAGTCGGTGATAAGATTATGTGTAGCATTAATAAGCTACAGCTAGCTAATGTTTTGTCAATGGAAAGTCTCCAAAACATTTTTCCAACACTGTGTCTGTATATGTGTCTATATGAATACCCCAGGCCTACAGTGCTGAATCCATGTCTGCCGTTAGGCTAGGTGGATGTTTAGCATGTCTGAATATTGCATTTATATTCAATCCATCATCTTTGGTTAGATAAAAGATGGCAGCGTGTTTAAATTCAAATTGAACAACCTCTATCTCTTTTGCTCCCTGCATCTCCGCTCCACTCTCGTTCTCTCAGTCTCTCGCATTCGTTCTCATGTTCGTCCGTTATATTCTATATCTGTACGTGCTCTGAATAAGAAATGAGCCGGCTGATTGAGTCGCAATTTCTCTCTGCCGTGCTCATGCAAGCCCTTCTGTTTCATCATGCCTTTTTTCAGCCGGTCACTTTCCTCCCCTCTCACATTGTCTCTCTCTCACTGCACAATCCGAATCTCTCTCTCTCATACACACGTATGAGACACGTACACACACACACACACACACACACACTCGTAATCATGCTCTTCCTCCTGTCCATAAGCCCCTTTCATTTCCTCTCCTCTCAATTCGTTTGCCTTTGATTCTCTCATTTCATCTGTCTCTTTCTTTGCCGTCTCTCCCCTTTTTCTGCAAGCTATTCTTTTTTGCAGAGCAGCATCTGCCTCTTCATTTTCTCAGTCCTCCTCTCATTCCTCTTCCACCTCCTTTAATCTTTTCTTGTTCTGCGCATTTTCCCCTACTGATGAAAACCCTCACCACCCCCCCCATCCCCCCCCAAAAAAACCCCCCCCAGACAATCCCAGTTTCCAAACACTTAGCTCTAATCGGATTGTGAGGAACACTGGGTCCCATTCAGCATCACCCTCTTACGCTTGTCCTCTTGCTCCTCCACGCCAATCGATCTCTTCATTTCCTAATGTGTAGCCATATACTGGTACGCGGGACAAGGAGCTTGACGTAATTTCTAACGCTGGATTGTCATCGCTGGATTTGCATCAGACGTTAATTACGCTACACAGGCAATTAATTAAAGGTTTCAGCTGTTTCAGCCACACCCACTGATAAATGGTGCACAAAGTTAAGCATACAGTCATGCCATCCCCATTAAACGCACTAGCATGCAAGCCTGGGGTCGATGTTGTTGTACGTTTATATTTTACGTTTCTGACCCTGCTTTTTACTGGTCATGCTCTCAAATATAAACAGGCTTTGGACAGAAAGAGCAGGCCAAGAATCACTTATAGAGCGTTGGAGGATGAGCCGCTGATTTGTTTACCTGCCTTCACTCTTAGCTAATAGTGGCTTAAACCGATTCAGGCTCCTGCAGATGGTGTCTACAGTCACAGGTGAACAATTTTTGTCCACTCAAAACATACGTATATGTAGTTTACCACATGCTGTTAACGTGAATATATACTCTAGGCACTCAAACTTGCAATTAGCTTCAGCTGAAATTCAATTAACAGACAATAGCTCTTATTCAGTGAAGACTTGCGCTGGGTTTTCATGCATTTCTACTGTATTTTAAGTGCAAATAAGTTTCCATGGGTCCTAAAATCATTAGTACTGGCAAGCAAGAAAGGTATGCGCCAACTCTAGGTTAATGTAGGCGTTAAAGTGTAACAGGCATACAGCACAGTATAATATAATATAATACAATATGAACTATATTAATCTAATCGGTTTATGATACCTTTAACTTTGTCGGCACATGTCGGAGGCCAGGGAGCTGCAATACAATTCAATTCACACATTCAAATCAATATATTCTAAGATTATTTAGAAATCGTATCATATAATGTTCTAAAAATATAATCAAGAGGTTAGTGTTGGGGTAGCATGGTGGCTCGGTGTGCAGCCTTACACCAATAAGTCCCTGTTTGGAGCCTGCATGTCCTCCCCGAGTCTGCGTGGATTTATTCCAGGTTTTCTTCCACAGTCCAAAGACATACGTATTAGGTTAACTGGTGTCTCTAAAGTAACCCTTTCCCTCAACTCTTGTTTTCACTGTGTCGTTTGTGTGCTTTGTTTTTGTTTTTGGGGCAGCTTTGGCGACACTTCGTGGGAGCAGCTGGGTCCTGCATGGGGCACGCCTTTTCACAGATCCTCCAATAGATGATGGCGGCTCACTCCCTCACACACCTGCAGATCATACGAAGCAATCGGCACGCTCTACTTAAGAAGCATGACTGTGAGTGGGACTGATTGCTGGTTCATCAGAGAGTATACTCCAGTAATATAATGCCATTTGCTATACTCTGTGGTCCTTAGACTACCTTACATATATATTTGTATTTGTATAGCTACTAGCTTTTGTTGACGCGCTTTGCTTTTTTCCAAGTCTGCTGCTGCGATTTTTGAGCCTGCCTTACCGGATGATCTGCAAGTATCTTGACTACAGCACAGCTGTCCACCTCTGTCTGGCCTTGGAGCTTATCAGCGTGCCTCACCTGGAACACGGCACTGGGCCACCGTCACTCGCCACTCATACAGCAGACCCATCAAAACACTTGCACACAACACTTTATTTTTTGTGTGTAAACTGCACATTTTGAACTCTATCTCCGGTTCAGGTCTCGTGTGTGTATCACTGCATAAAGCTTCACCTTAGTCCCTTGTAACAGGAAAAGTCCTATGTCTGCATTAAACTGCATTCGCTGCGGGGACTTTAAAATGATAACACTAAAAAATTATAAAAAAAGAGAGAAATTACAAACGAGCAAGACATAAATGTCTAATTTGTTTCTTTACTATTTCTAATCCATAGCATGTCTTGATTTAATCATTTTTCTACTAACAGCACAACATCAGGAAACTCAATTTAAGTAGATTCAACAAGGTAATTAAAAATGGAACAAATGTCTGTTAATTCAAATGAGTATTCAAATATAATCATCATTTGACAAAGTCAGTTAGAACAAAGCAAACAAGCAAGCAATTTTAGCAAGGGGCATGACCAATTGTGACACAATTGGTGCCAAGAGGGCTCCCTCTGTGTTAGGGTTCCTACCTCTCGCCCCGGAGCGTTCCGCCGTCCTCGCAGATTGCCGTTACAGAGCATTCGGTGAGGCGGTTTATATCCCGGTGTTTAATTTAGGACCTGATTACGAACATCTGCTTTCCCTGTTACTTAAGTGCGGGTTCTAGCGTTGTTCTTTGCTCATTCTATCTGCGCACACGACCCCTGGCGCGCACACCATCGGCGTTATGGTCAGCTGGTTACGTCCCGGGGCTTATAGTGCCGACGGACGCGTACAGGGGAAACCCCTGAGGTACATAGTTCTTTAGGGACACATTGAGGTCTTCCCCATCTGTACTCTTGCGCTCCTCGCACGCCTGAGCTCACGCTCTTTTCGTCCTCTGCACCTATTGAGCCTCACTCCAGCCGGCTTCACTTACTCGTGCTATACGTGCACCCGTGCTCACGCTCGCCCTCTGGCGTTACAGAGTCCCTCTTTGCCTCTCGATTTGGGAGACGTCCCAAATCAGCGCTTTATCGTGCTCATCGCACGTTCGCCCTTATGCGATATGGCGTCTATCGCGATCTGTTCACGGGTTGCTCCCACTCCGGGAGGCAACACAACGGCGCGCCTTTTTCACCTTGCTTTTCTTACGTTCGGGAGCTTTTCCTTTTCTCCCTTTGAGTTTGTTTATATATTATTTCCCTATTATTATTATAAGCTGTGAGATTGCTCGGTCCCCGCGTCTTTGGGTCCTACCACAAGAACGAGGCAAGAATCCTTACTTGGACACAAGACAGAGACATTCACTTATTAGTAAATTTTCTTATCCGTTTAATACTCGGTCAGGGTTGTGGGAAAGGTGCTAATTATCACTTATACCTGGATCCTTATACCTTTATAAGTACAAATTACACCACTAAAACAAAGGCATTAATAGCAAAGCTATTTGTTACAGTAACATAAACAAAACGAATGCAATTGATAAAACTTCTTAGTGTTAATTTGTTGTCTCATCTACATCTATTCTGCAAGCAGAGGCTGTACCCCAGTACCTGTGTGCTACTTTCACTTCCCCAAAAACACATTGAGATTCCAATTAGAAGGTTGTTTTTAAACCACATTTTTTTTTAGAAGTATCCCTGTATAAGAAAGGCCAAAAATGATAAAAAGCACCAAAAATTGACCCAGTTGTCCATTCGAAGCGCTAAAAGCCCTTAAAATTCGGCTCTCGACGTCTAAATGCCGTAAAGCTGAAGTCATTTAATCCAAACAGCCGACGCAATGATGTCATGAAAATCTCCGAATTTTAGAAAGTCACACCCTGGTCAATTTTCATCCGGTTCTAAAAATGATATCAGTTTTGTAAAACTCCCATTATATACCGTTGTTGGTTTATTATTGCTATTTTTTTCTAAAAGAACCCTTTTTTGCCATCTCCCATCACAAATAAAACATTTCAGGTACAGATGATGCGGTGACGCATTTGATCATACTCGTCTGGCAATGGCAGCTGATGAATGGGAGACATTTTGAAAAAGTGAATAAAACTGCCACTTCCCACACTGCATTAAACGTGGTACTAACCAATACAAAGACAGCCAGCTGCACAAAGGCAGTAATCTAAAGCAGTAATCTTACTCCCCTTTATATTATAGTGGATGTTCTTGACTGACTTTTAAACCAATCTGACACTGTTACAGTACAATAAATGTAGTCTGTAAAGTGGTTTATGACAAGCTGCACACTTGTTCTATTAATGCACCAAGACACAAAGTTTAACAAGAATGACGTACTTGTTCTACAGATGCTGCTGACAGGGCTAAAATTACTAATGCAGGATAATACTGGAAACAGAATTCTACTCTCGTTTTCTTTTCGGGAAGCGTCTCAAGTTTCACGAAAGGTAAAAATTACTGTCTTGAACACTACAGCATAGTACAACATGTTTTCATATTTGCAAAGGTTCTACAGTATGGTTCCCTAGACATTAATTGGGGAGAAGGGGCGGGGCTTCAAGTTCATTTGCATAAATGATATGCCCTGTCTTCTGAAATGTTTTTTTTTTTTTTTTTTTTAAAGCCGAGTCCTCAAATTACGGATTGTGCTCTGTATTTAGTGGCATCTTTTCAACTTAAAAGTTGATACATAATATTAATTGTGTTGTGATTCTTACCATAACGTTTATTTTCTAGAGTGGACCTGAAACCCGTTTATTTGAAAGTACTAAAAACTAAAATACTGACATTATATAGGCAAATAAATTGTCAGTAATCATATAACTACGAAATAATGTGACAAACAGTATTTTATTTAATACGCATATAAAATGTTGTTGTTGTTTTTAAATAACCTGACAGTTCCTAGCACATATCTGACGATTATCAATTGCTTAGCCAACTTTCCTGTGGGGTTTGATTGGGCCCATCTAAGTAGATCAGGGCAAATCTCTGAGTATGTTTGGTTATTAATCTTGCTGCAGTATGAATCCTTCTCTACGAAGATCCAAACAATCATCCTTACTAGGTGTTAGGGTTCCTACCTTTTGCCCCGGAGCGTTGGGCCGTCCTCGCCGGCGGCCATTACAGAGCTATCGGTGAGGCGGTTTAAATCCAGTAACCCATTATGACCTGATAGGGAACAGCTGCTTCTCCGGCTATTTAGGTTCTGGTTTTAGCGCTGTTCGCTGCCAGGTCGTCTTCATTCGGTCTTCAGTCTTACACACTTGCGCCTTTAGGTTAGTGGGTAATGTCCTGGGGCTTTTAGAGCCGAGGGACGCGTATGGGTGGGAGAGCCCCGAGGTATTTAGTGTTTTAGGGGCTTTGGCACCTTCTGTGTTTTATTCGCACTCGCGCTAAACTTATATGCTCGTCTTTTGACGGTTCGGCGTCTTCCGCGATTCATTCGCGTCCTAGCTCATGCTCGCCCTCTGGCACTCGCACTACCTCCATGCTTCGCCACTTGGGAGACGTCCCAAATCGTGCTCTCTGCATGCCTGCCCCGTTGGCGCTTAGGCGATCAGTTCGGGCGTTGGTCCCGGTCGGGACGCAACACAAGCGGCGCGCCATTTCATCCTTTTGTGTGTGTTTAGGAGCCTTTCGCTCCGCTCTTCTTCCCCTTTCAGTTTCTATATCATTATTATACGTCATGGGATTCCATCTATCCCGCATCCTTGGGTCCTACCACATCTCATAACGCTAGGGGTCTCCGATTTTTGGCCCCAAAACTGTATAACTGTAGCCTGCAGGATACTCTAGTGTTAGGTCTAAAATCATCAGCATGAACTTAAGGACACAACGCAGTGTAAATCTAACATGTTAGAGCATTATTTTAAAGTAGAGCTTGAAAAGTATAACGAAGACTACAGTGTGCAGGGATGAGGAGCATTTGCTGCAGAATCCCATTCCTGCCAATGCTAATAAGACAAAGTCAATTTTTAGCACATTATAGCAGAAAAATAAATTCACAATCGAGCCTCCTATGAACTAGAGGATCCGAAATAATTATGGCAGACAAGTTAAGTGGTTTGTGAGCACAGATGGTAGTAAAGCTGTACAACAATTCATTGAATTCATGGTAAGAAAACGATTGTAATGGTTTTACAAGACTAATTTGTGTAAAATTGTGTAAAACATGAATGTACAGATTGGAGTAATGATCAAAAGCATAGAAACCAGTGCTGTAACATCCACTTCCTGGCCACTTTACCAGGATGCGAGCATTCATTGTTGTTTACGTCAAATTATGGCCCGAGCTTCATCAGACCAGGCAACGGTTTTCCAAACTTGCATGTTCAAAATTTGGCGAGCCTGTGCGATGTTGTGTTCAGTGATGCTCTTACACACTGCTGTAATGAGTGCTTATATGCATTACTGTTGCCTTTCTATCTGCTTGAATCAATCTGTTCTCTGACCAGTGGTAGCAACAAGGTATTTTTGCCCAAAGAGCTCCATCTATGTCGATCAACAGTTTCTGAAATATTCATGCCAGCCTGTCTAGGACCAACAACCATATCACGTTCAAAGTCACTTAAATGACCTTTCTTCCTCATTCTGTGGCTTTGGTCTATGAGAAACAATACAAAACTATTAGTTAAAAATTACTCTTGGTAAGACAAGTGAGTAAGGTTTTGAATAATGTTCATAAATAATGCTAAGAACCTTTAGATTAAGCACTCAAACGTGACTGTTGAAGTATCTGCATGTCCTAGCAGACGCACACGAGACTAAGATTACAACACACACAATGCCAAGCCTCTGAATGAGTGCTTTGGTGCATTGCAAAAACGTTGGCTGGAGTGATGAATTACATTAAATTATATATTATTATTATCTTGCTGCATGACAGGCGAATTTGGGAGAGTAAGAAGAATGATACCTTCATAGTGGCAACTTTTAGTAAAGTTAGCTCTGGAAGTATCAATGATTTGGGGTTCTTTTGAATGGTCTGAATGGAGCCCATTCATTTTAAAAGAAAAAAAACACGGTACAAGGTACAAATAAGTTTGAGAAGGCATTTCTACGGCGCAAAGCAGAAACACAAAAGAAACATAAAGTAGCCCACAAAGCAAGGTCTGTAAAGGAAATGTTTCCAGAGCTTGCTGTGGAAGATCTTAACAGGACAAAACACCACCCTAAACGAAACCGTTTCTAATACGGTTGCATGAACTAGAAAACCTGTGCTTGAACTCCAACTCTAGCTTTCATCTCTACCCCTTTCATCAACGGATCTTCATGTATACAAGTATTATGTTTCCTAGACTGATATCATATTTGGGACATTTTGCATAAACAGATAATTGGGTCGGCTGCTTTAAGGATATCATTTATTGTGAAACTTGAGTCTGAGTTTAGACCTCAGGGTAAACTATTTGCCAGTGCCATCAAGTAATTTTGTTACAATCATTATTAGAGTACCATTAACTGGGAGAAAATAAAGTCAAATGAGGCATCCTCACAGAATTAAAAAAGGGGTTTGATGAATCCCAGCTGAACAATAAATTTCTTGAAGTGGCAGTTCCACAAAAATCTCATTAGACAACACAAAATGGCACAGAAGGATACCTACACTTTTACCCTCATCAAGAAATAAATATTTTATGACTGTGCAATTTGGCAGTGCCCCCAGACTTTTATATGTCCACCCCTTTGCCCTGATAAACCTGCGCTTCATGACTTGCATTTGCATACTACAATAACACTCGCTTGTCACTTCGTCAGTACAAACTTATGAGAGATTTTTCAAATTGTCAGTCGACAATTTCCACACTTTAAACAATTTGATTATACAGGCTCAAACATTAGTCTTTGTTCTGAAGAGCCAAAGTTTAATTTCCAAGCTCCTTCGCCTAGCATTTCACACTGATGAGCCTGTTCTCGTCCTTAATGTTGTACAAAAAGGAATTTGGGTACATAAGTACCTTCTGCTTTTTCCTAATTCAAACCAATTGCTTGTTTTATCTTCACCAATCACATGGTAAACAACTCGATGCATTTAGGCTTGTAGACAACCTGTTGGCTTTCAAACGGGGTATTAGAATGGGAAAGAAATGTGTTTTAAGTGACTTTGAACGTGGTAAGGTTGTTGGTGCTTGACGTGCTGGTATTTCAGGGACTGCCCCATCTACTGCCATCACACAGCCATCTCTAGCATTTATAGAAAATGGACGGATACAGTGAAAATATCCAGTGAGGGCACGTATTCTGGGCAAAAATGCCTTGGTAATGCAAGAGGTGAAAGCAGAACGGCCTGACTGATTCCAGTCGATAGAAAGGTAACAAAACCTTACGCAACCAAGCCGGATATGTAAAAGATTCTCTCTGAATACACATCACATCAAACCATGAAGCAGATGGGCTAATCCGGCAGATGACAAGACACGGTGCTAAAAAAAAACCCGCCACCCGAGGCTCCAGTTCACACCAAATATTGGGCATTAGAATATTTGGTGTAAACATCATGATTACATGGATCCATCCTGCTTTTTTATCAATAGTTCAGACAGCTGATGGTAGGGTAATGGTATTGGGAGTATGTTTGGCAACAAGTTGGGACCTTGTTTACCACAGCCTACCGGAGTATTGTTGATGATCATCTAATCCCCCTATGACCACAGTTTAACATCTTCTGATGGCTGCTTTCAGCAGGTCAACATGCCATGTCCCGAATCTCAAATAATCTCAAACTGGTTCTTAAACATGACAATAAGTTCACTTTACCTTTGGGATGTGATCGAACGAGAGACTGGCATCATGGATGCTATCTTATCAGTACGGTTCAAAATCTCTGAGGAATGCTTCCAGAACCTTGTTGAATCTATGCCACAAAGCAATAAAGCAGTACTGGGAGTTATGGGAGGATTTGATAATAATACACAGTGCATCACACCTTGCTGAACACAGGTTTGCGAAGACACAGACTGGTTACAGTATTAGCCCTGCGCAGCCCCAAAAGCACCTAAAATTGGGCAGGTGTCTCAGAAGTGGAGCAATGCAAGACTGGGCTGAGGAGTCCCAGTGTTTTATCAGGTGAACACACCGGTATTCAAGTTATTGGCCATGTTATTTATTACAGGTAAATAAAAGTAAATCAATATGTTCTTCATGATGCTGCATTCTTCGAATTTCTCACAGTCTATACATAATACTTTATTAAATGTAGTACATTTTCTTTAAATGGGTTCTCTTTGTTAGTGTTTCTTTTACTTTATGCTTATTTTAGTCTTACCTGTAAGATCCGATTTTTATCTTGAGACTTTTTGTCCCACAAGGAGAAATTTGTTGTTTAGCCGTCACAGCAATTTCATACTGTATTACTGACATCATCCATCAACTGTGTACACATTAGTATAGTGTGTATATTCTTTAGATCATATATGTTGTATATCGTACTTTTGGTCATCTGTTGCTGTGAAATTAACATTTCTCCTTGTGGGATAATAAAAGTGTGCCTACGTTTTTAATAGACATATTAATTAGGTAGCTCAGTTCAGCTCTTACAGCTCTTACCCAAGGTGCTTGGGTCCCTTTTGCGTCTCGGTCCTCCCCAGGTTTCTTTCTTTTAACGTTTTGGGAGTTTTTGTCGCCACTGTTACCCTAGGCTTGTTCGATTAGGGCTTCTGGTAAGTAGTTTACTAGATAGTAGAAATTGTAAAGCTGCTTTGAGACAATGCTCCATTGTAAAAAGCCCTACAGGAATAAATTTGGCTTCGACTTAAATTTTATATTTGCACTGTTTAACTGGGCAAGCGGGGACAGTGGGATGCTGTGTGGAAAGCTGATGAAGTCTGGTGCTCTGGGTTGTGCTCTGCTGGAAAACTCTGTTTTCTCACATTCATGTGGACATGTTCCACCTATCTAAATCGCTGTGGACCAAGCGGCCATAACATTTTGGCAGTTTTGTGTACATAGCTGCATTGTGAACAAATCTTTTTCCCGCAACACAAATCTGACGTTTTCAGGACAAACCCTGGTCACTTTGTTATGTGCTATTGGAACTCAATACATATCCAACCTACTGGAATACAACCACAGTCTCCATAACCATAGCTCCATTCAAGCATGTGCTTTCAAACCACTAGCGGTGAATATCATTATAAAACAATATCATTTTATCAGCACGCTTATTTTTGCGTATTTACTCAAAGCAGTTTTGTGTGCATACACTATACAGACAAAAGTTTGTGGACACACACCAATACACCTTGCTATTTGAATGGAGCTTCCCCGCTTACCTCGTCAAAACACCTAAATGGCATTTTCACTATGTTTTGGAACATGACTGTGAGCCTAGCTGGTGATAGACAATAAGCTCTGGCACACAGTCGGCATTTCAGTGCACTTTCAAGGTGTCTGATAGAGTCGAAGTTCATGTGCAACCCAGCCAAGCTCCTAATCAAAGTAGGCAAACGAATTCTCCGTGGACTTTAAGCACAGCTGAGCTGACTCGAAAGAGTAAGCCTATAAATGTGCTATAGTGGGAGTCACTGTGGTATCAGCGCTTCCCATTTAACTGCCACTGTTTACTTATGGAGAATCCAGCACGATATTTCGAGATGCTAAATAAAATAACCTTTGCGAAGCATCCACAGGCAGAGGTGCTACTTTAAAGCACTCCTGTGAAAACAAACTTTAATTTGATGATATTACGTCGTTATTTAATTAGGAGATGCAGATGATGTATAGTAAGTGTAGACTGAGGTTAATTCTTGCTTCTTTTTAAAGACACATAAGAAACAAGTAAAGGCGGAAAAGGATTTGAACGCGCTTTACCTTCAAGTGTGTGAGTGTTATAAAAATTAAAATAGCTTTGAAACAGTGAAATTCGTTCTGACAGAGCTAGTAGTAATTTGTCTCAGGTGGGCCGTTGTTCTACTGTGCAAGCAGATATGTACAGACAAGTTGGATGTACACGACATAAAAAAATAAAATGTGAACAGCCTAACAAACAACATCAGATTTAAGCCAGAAAATGAAAATGACGCACCGGCTTTGTGAACATTGCTTTAAATCTAAGAGTAACATATCATCTAAGCCGCTAATATTATGTTATAATTGTGCAGTAACTATTAGATTCAGTGCAATGTTCTTGGCTTATTCAGATTTTGAAATATAAATATATATCATATATTATCATTGTTAGACAAAAAGGAAACCGGAATCAGCCAACATTGAAATCATAAATTACGTACATTGCATTACATACACATGCGTATACACACACACACACACACACACACACACACACACACACACATATCTATATATATGGGGCAGCCCGGGGGTTTGGTGGGCGTCACCGCTGTCTCACAACAAGAATTTCCCGGGTTCAATCCCAGGGCGGGGCGGCCTGGGTCCTTTCTGTGTGGAGTCTGCATGTCCTCCCCGTGTCTGCGTG
>JAUZST010006150.1:0-40510 GCA_034779995.1 Parotocinclus haroldoi
TGCACACGCACACTCATGCACACGCACACTCATGCACACGCACACTCATGCACACGCACACTCATGCACACGCACACTCATGCACACGCACACTCATGCACACGCACACACATGCACACGCACACTCATGCACACGCACACTCATGCACACGCACACTCATGCACACACACACACACAGCTTTTTCCACCCCTAACATGTCTACTTTATTGGATGCTGGGCCCTCACAGCTATTCCCACCATTGATGCTTCTATTCTATTGGGTAGACTGACCCTTGGGTCCCCTGACCCTCCTGGTGTATTTGGCACTTGGTCGCAGGGTTAGCATGCTGGTTCGCAGTGCTCTAGCATTCCCGGTTCATATCCCGCCTCTGGTGAGGTAAGGTTTGAATTGCATTTTGAGTTGTTTAAGTGGGAAGGACTCACTGGTGCGGAGTTTTTCTTTAAGTGAATCCAGGTCTTCTTTCAGTGCAATCTGCATCCAGATGAGTCCGGCACAGGCCATTAGACACGCAACCAAGATGATGAACACACACAACGGGTAGCACAAGGTGCAACACTGCAATGAGCTCCTTCAGAACACAAACAAAACACTGCATTTTATTTCCTAAACCAGGTGATGGATATCACAACAAGTGGAAAGTGGAAATACAGCACTAGAAACAGAAGTCCCTGAGGATTTGGGTTCCAGTCCCAGATGGGGCTTGCCACATAAACTTTGGTTTGTAATCTTTAATCAAGCCTTTATTTTCATTGTCTCATTTTCTGCATCTGCAGTGTCTGAAATTAGCTTTCAGTCTTTCAGTCGGCTAAATGCTTACATTAAACTACAGTTTTCACTAAATCATTTTAACATGAAGCTTCTTGTACAATCATGTAATGAAAATTTCGTCATTTTTAAACAGCAAATGAAAAATCAAAACGATTACTCTTCCGGAAACAACTTTTCCTCACTACATTTCCCAGCGCTCATCACTCCCGCAATGTGATTCCCTATGTCACGCACTGCCCATTTCCACATTCAGCACTGCAGAGTGCAGGAAAACGAAACTCAAATTCAGATCACCATTTCTGCTGAATGTCTATGTATGTCTATTAGCTACCAGATTGGAAAAAAATGCATAAAAGTCGGACCCTAGTAAAACGAATTCACATCTGAATGACAGAAAACCAGTATGATCGGCACATGCTGAAAGAAGGAGAATCGCAAGCGTAAAGGGAGAAGGAAACACAGTAAAGTTCCTTATGTTTTCATCTTCGGTAACTATTATTATCGTTGTTTAAAGCGCTATGTGCAAAGTATCTAAACTTCTATGTCACTACGGCTACATCCGGTCCATTTCACTCAGCGTCCTGGTTGACAGAAGGTAACGCAGGCGTTAAACCGATCACCTGTTACCATGTCAGATCGTTCACCCTCTAGGGGGGAGAAGGGGAATCCGAACGCTAGGTCACTTTAGATTTGGATTCTTACTTTCTGAAGCCTCCTGTTCCGCTCAGGCTGCTGAACTCTTCCTCCTCCTCTTCCTCAGAGCTGGACTGGCTCTCGCTCTCCCCCGCCTCGCTCCGCAGCAGTAACCGGTGGCCGGAGCTCTTCTTCTGCTTCTTCCTCTTCCCGTCTCCCAGGCCGATCAGCGCGTTCAGCTCCTTCCGCTTCTTCATCTTTTTCTGCGGGGTCAGCAACGACCCCGAGCCCGACTTCAGACCCACCAGATCCAGCGTCTTGTCCTGGTTTGATCCGCTGATCAGCGACGAACGGAAGTTATGATTATTATTATGATTACTCTCACGCCGCACTAAAACCGCTCACATTTACCCGTACAGTCTTATTACAGTACATATATATATATATAGTAATGATCGATATCGGTATCCGGTAATAAGGATTAAACGAGTCTGCAGCTAAAGCACCGCTTCCGTCCACTGACAGTTACTGCGACAAACAACACAGCGACGCGGCCTTCACGGTGACGTCAAGCTCATGCTGATCTACAACTCATAATTCAAGCAAAGCACTGCGCTACTGTGATACGTAGATCATCGTTTCGACAAACTTCTGGTTTTCCGGTTAACAGCCGCAAAGCTGATATAAATAAATAAAGGGACTTGCGTGAAGGCGTCAATCTTTCGCTGATCTATAGACCATGCTTTGAGATGTTAAGCTCAGTGTTTCAGTTTGTACATCAACGCACGGACTTCCGGTTTCCGCTGCAAAAATAAAACGGCTAATTTCAACGCCAAAACAGTAAATTACATTAACCTACTTAATTTTAAAAACATTGTCAAACCAAAGATGAAAGCATTACTTAAGAAATGCATGAATATATAACAGACCTTTTGTATCCAAATGATAATTTATTAAAAACGTTACACTCGTTAGCTGATCTTCAACCCATGAACCCATTGGTTAAAAAAACCCTCGTTTTTCATTCATCTTTAATTTGTATATTCATGTATATTTTCAGTATATATATATATTTTATATTTTTCAGTGAATTCACTTTATTACTTAAACAATGGACTAAAAATATGAATGCATACTTACAGTTTTGCAACTAAAGTACATATTAATTCAAATGGATAAGGTGTCATAGTCATAGATAATTCACGTCATAGAATAGAAAATGTTGCTGGAGTTAAGGGAGCAGCTCTCCCCTGGTTTAGAGCTTATCAATTTGAACATTGTCAGTATGTTGATCAAAAAGGAGACGTCTCTCAGCCATGTAGTGTAAAGTCTGGTGTCCCACAAGGCTCTGTTCTAGGCCCTTCACTTTTATTTTCTTGTAAACAATTTTACAATGAAACCCTGGTTTTAGCTTCGCACAGACACAAATGGTTCTGCCTGAGGGAGGGGAGGTCAGGTGGTCAGGTACAAAGGTCTTATCTCTTGGTACCGCAACCATTACCCAGCCCTGGCATCCTATCTGCTCCACCCCTCGAGCCTGATCAGGAACATGAATACATGAGTAAAATGTCTACACAATATAACCAACATCTAAAGACCAGACACCCAAACACAAATCTATACAGTAATTAGAGTTGCATACAGTGACAACCACAGAATGTGTACAGCAGTAACGCCATCCAAGCTACACAAAAGCGCCAGGACATTGGGATTAAAATGTTATGTCTTCTCTCTAACTGCAAATTAGCCAAATGGCTGAAATCCCACTAGTCTAAACAACCCTTATACCAGACGGTTTCAAATCCAAGCATATGCAGTAAGCTGGAGGTGTTGTAACAACACTAATACACTCTGACATGATTATTATGCATGTGTATACAGACAGTAGTTGAGTTCTTAATGTCTGAGGTTTAAATTGTGGCAGGTTCAGCAAAACTTCCTTGAACGGATCATCATTACAAACGGTTTGTCACCTTGCTGTTTGTCTGTTTTAAAATCTAAAGCCTAAACTGAACACATTCTATTCTTTATCGAGCTATAAATTCCACTGTTAGCCTCTATGCAAACGTAGCCACTGAGGCCAGTGAAGTCTGCTCCAGGTTACGTGCCATTTAGATTATAGCATGATTATAGCATGTGGAGCACCAAATAAAATGTATATATGCAACGTTTTTAACAACTACGGGATAACAATGTCAAGGATTAAAAGTGAATTTATCGACTGTGCTACATTTACTTCTGGAAGTTGTAGTTTGCACTCTTTCTTGTCATGCTGTATAATGAGCAGCAGGTGGCAGCAGAGTGCAGCAGATCATTTAAAGATTCGGACTGGATATACACAACGCCAGCATCAAACTTAACTTTATAAAACATTTAAATAGGCTAGCACTGCTGCCTCACTGCAAGAAGGTCCCGGGTTCAATCAAAGGGTGGAGCCCTTTCTGTGTGGAGTCTGCATGTCCTCCCCATGTCTGTGTGGGTTTACTCCGGGTACTCCGGTTTCCTCCCACAGTCCAAAGACGTTCGTGCTTGGTTAACTGGTGTATCTAAAGTGGCCCTTAGTGTGTGACTGTGTGCATGACTTTGTGTGTGTGCCCTACGATGGATTGGCGTCCTGTCTAGGGTTGTTCCTAACCCAGAGTTACCGGGTGGGCCCGTGAGATAATGGATGGAACATTTAAATAATGTTAAACATCTCTCTGTACGGCCATTTTATTACGGTCTGGTCTGATAATTTTCCGAAAATGACCTCCATTGTCATTAAAGTTGGAACATTTATACAGTTGGCCAATTGCACAGATGAACTCTGTCTGAAATTGTTCCCTAACTCACTCATTCCCTAATAATGGAGAACAGAATTCAGAAAGCACTTGAAAGTGTTCTGGGAAATCATGCGAGACGATCACATAAAACGTCAACGTGCATATTAGTAGGCTAGCTATACCGCCAAAGGACATAACAAATGAACTTTAGGGTGAACAAGAGGCTAAGGAATACACAGTGCTATGGGCTAACACTGCTAAAGGTGAACAAGAAATACAACGAGGGGGCTACGGCTAACAAGATGCTAAGGACAGAGTGTTAACATAGTTACTAAAAAGAAGATAGAAAGCCAGCAAGGGTTAACATGGAGTTAGCTTAGCAGTCCCCTTATCCAGAGTGACTTACAATTTAATTTCATTAAACATTTACCCATAGCATGTCTTACAATTGATACAAACTTCAAAACAATCCAAGCAATCAAAAAAAGTTCAAGGTCTTGCTCAAGGACCCAGCAGTGGCAGCTTGAGGTTGGATTCGAACCCTTTACTTTCTGGTCCATAGTCCAGTATCCATAAAGTTGCCATTGTTTCAGTTTTAAGGGTCAGCTAGACATACACTTAAATTTACGTGTATGAATTGCCTCGTTTTTTATTAAGGTGCCACACTAACGTAATTGACAGTGTCTGAGGGAAGGGAGGTCACATGGGGTCTCACCCAATGCTGCATCAAATCCAGTGTACACTCAACACCTTGTGTTCTATAGGGAAATGTATGACTAATATGTGAAAAAATCAAGTAGTGCTGGTATCTCACAGCTCAGAGACACAGGGTTTGAGTCCCCACCTGGTTGCTGCCTGTGTGTTTGCATGTTATCTACGTGCCTGTGTGGGTATCCTCTTGGTACTGTAGTTCCCTCCCACAGGCTAAAGACATTTTTCGTCCAATTAGTGTCTTTAAAGTGTCTCCTTGCGACGGATTGATGCCTTGTGACCTGTGCTGCTGATCAGTCTACGGCCCCCCATGTCCCTGAACTGGATTAAGTGGTTTGAAAAGTGAGTGGGTATAAAAAAGGAGCAGAGAGGTTCTCAAGTGGGGAACTTGAGAACTGACTACTGTGCCAAACCAAGTTGGAGACGGCCATAATTGGCCATGTACCAGGGAGGGGATACTAGATGGGGGGTTCATTAAATGATGATGAGTCAACCTCTAACCAACCCTGCGACTGAGTGGCGCTCCATTAAGTCTACCTGGGTTCATCTGCACATTCTGTTTTCAATCAGACCATTCGGACCTTACCCACCTGGGGAGGGGAAGTTTATTAAAAAAAACATGGTGTACCCCCTAAATGACTGCGTTTAGGGGCGTTGCAAGAGTGTTTCCCATGCAGGCTCTGTGGTAGCCTAGCGGTTAAGGTCTGAACTGGACTCTGAACTTGAAGGTCCAGGGTTCAAATCCCACCTCTGCCAAAGCTGCCCCAGTTGGGTCCTTGAGCAAGGCCCTTAACCCACCATTGCTTGAATTGTAAGACTGTATAAGTTGTAAGTCGCTCTGGATAAGGGTGTCTGCTAAATGCTGTAAATGTAAATGTAAATGTGTAGCGAAGGTGCTACTTGTCTGGGTGGTGGGCAATAAAACTGGGGCGTCTGCTCATGCTTGTCAGTAGATCAAAAGTCCCTTACTACTAGAAGTCTGTATGAGGCATACAGAGCCTGTTCTCTGTGTGCATGCCCTCACAGAACCAGTACTTCCATCAAGTCCTAACACCTATGTCAGGATGGCTGGCAATTCATAGTAACACCTATCCTGCTTCTGCCAGTCTCACCCCCTCTCAAAATTTGTCAACTGGGCAAAATATCTTCCAGTGTGTCATAGATGATCTTTTACACAACTGTATATGATCCAAATACCAATCTATGTAATCAAGCCACGAATGCCAGTCAATATGCTTTTAATCCAAATACAGATATATCATCTTCTGGTTACAATTTATGATGGCTCATTAGAGCAAAGGACTTGGTAATTTACACAAATAACAGCAGTTCTGTTGTTAAAAGCACTCAATGAATAATAATAATTTCTTTCTATTCCAGCTCGTTTCTACTACTGAAATAATATTTGGTGTGTGCTTGCCTTATGTTGGTTCTAATCAATTGTTGGATGGGTAGAAGTGGGTTAATAAAGCATGTCCACTGCAGACGCCCTTATCCAGAGCGACTTACAACTCATATAATTCAATGAGTCTTATAATTCAAGCAATGGTGGGTTAAGGGACCCAACTGTGGCAGCTTGGCAGAGGTGGGATTTGAACCATCAGGTCCAGAGTCCAGTACCTTAACCACTAGGCTACCACAGTCCCTAGTTAATTTAAGTTTAAAACACATGTGGACCTGCCTTCTAAATAATCCCTGTGAGGTCACCCACATTCCCCTGAGCACATACTGAAAAGTTTAGGAGACTCACTTAAAGCTATTTGTAAAACACATTTGATGAGTTCAGTCTGCTTGAAGTGTGTTTAAATCTCCATTAACCCAAATCATTGAAAAGTGGGCATGAAGATGTGACTTGTTCATTGTGGTATACATGGGGTTTTTTGTCCTTGTGTTTGACATGGAAGTGCGTGTGTTACTCACATTGCAGTTTTCCAAGTTATCCGGTCGATGTGGGAGTATGAAGGAGACAGCGGAAATGGATCCATTACATTCCTCCACCGTCATGTTCTCTGCCTCACAGCTCGTTATTATTAAATAGTAATGTGTGGGCACTGGAGCAGAGTTTCCAGCATGCCTGCAAATCAGACATAATGAGATAATGTAGTACGTTAGTAGGTTAGTATATCTACATGACTTCACAGACTGGATATGCAACTCCCTTGGTATAACAGTTTATACACCAATAGCAGAGCTTTATTTTCATGACAAAGCCAACACCAGGATGACAATGTAGTATGAACTCATAAGGTTGGCTGTTGCGGTGTAGAGCACTATGCACAGTAGAGGTTGCACGACTAGTATTTTTTACTAGCCGACTACATAGATAAAGCAAAAAAGCAACAAAAAAAAAAGAATGAAAAAAAAAAGACTTGGAAAGTCTATTTTTTTATTTTTTTTCATTGACATAAAGAATTCTTTCATAAGCTCTGGGCAAAGCAAGTCTCTACCCAAAAATAGTATAGTGTTCCTAAAAAGTGCCTGGTCAGGTAAATGTAATAATGCTTCTACGTGGTGTTCAAAGGTTGCAAATCCATAGTTTATTAGTTAATATTCTGATTACAGTTTATATTAAGTGCAGCATTTTATAGTCAATAAAATAATAAATAATAAAATAATATCGCAATAACATTACATATTAACCATGGACTAAAAGATTGTACAGAACAGTCATTCATATCTCATTTCCTATCCGCTTAATCCTGGACAGGATCTCAGGAAAGAAACAACCAGAACAACCCTATTGACATGGCGCCAAACAATTGTAAGGCACACACACACACTCATACACACTAGGGTCACTTTAGCATAAACAATAAATCTAAAGTATCTAAAGTAGTCTTTGGATTGTGGGAGAAAACCAGAGAACCCAGAGTAAACCCTTGAGGACACGGGGAGGATCTGCAGATTCCCCACCCAGAAAGGACCATGATGGTTCAATGCCAGAACCTTGCAGTGAGGCAAAAGGGCTACCCACCCATACCTGTCAAGTTTTGGATTTAAAAATAAATCCCGCACGCTTCGAGCCGTCCCACCAACGTCCCAACTGAGGTTCAGTATCACTTACATTTTAAGACAGGTTTACACGAAATCTAAAATAACCACCTGTGAACCACTTACAAACTACAATTAGGTGATCAGAATCTGACAGGCCTACCTTTGTTGGCCCTGAAATGCTGTGGACAGTCCTACATCTCCTTGTTCCAGGGTTGTTCCCGCTGGGTGCCTGGGTGCCAGTTCTCGTGTGGTTAGTGACATTTCAGTTTGGAGAGGCACAGGAATGTTTTTAAAAATTAGAATATAATACGGGAAATTTACGGGAAAATGCTAGTACGGGGAGGACGGCGGGAAAGAGTGGTAAAATAGGGTAGTTTCCCAGCCAAAACGAGAGACTTTGACAGGTATGTACCCACCGCAGCTAAAGCATGGAACTGTAAAAGCACATGGTACGCTTGAGAAGATACCTTCCAATACCTACCAATAGTTTCATTACAATAAAACACACTTTCTGTGTGTTTAAATTAATGTGATATCCTTGTGTGTGACATCAGCAATACCACAGGAATACAAATGTACATTTTCTAAAAACTGAAATGGTAATTCCACATGTTAGTGGTAGGCATGATTTGTGTGTGGGACGGGGGAGTGCAGTGGACTTCAAGTTTATATGCCATAGCGATCACCAAATGATCTCATGTGAAAGATCTAACATTTTAACCTAATGTTTTGCTGGTCACTAAAAAGAAACTGATGTTGATGTTAAAGTTAATTTTAGGGATAGCTGTAGTATTACATAACTAGAATAATATTACATCAATAGAAATTCCCTAGAAGCACAGAAAGACTAAACTAATCTGTGTGTGTGTGTGTGTGTGTGTGTGTGTATGAGACAAAGCCAGAGATCCTTCTGTATCAAAGCTTTGGCAAGACAAGTGTTTATATATGTCATGCCAACAAAGTGACTTTTGAATCATTGAGAGGGATGGTTTGCAAAATAGAGACAAAAATGCTGGTTTGAAATTGACCAAGACTGATTTTGTAACGTTCTTGTTGAAAACTGAAATAGTAAAACGTTCGCTTACTTACTGACAAAGTTTAGTGATAGGGTTATTTAGTATTATTTAGCTACAGGAATCATTACGTCATTGAAATGTCACAAATTTGAAAGTAAGACAGATGTGTATGTGTGTGATTCATGCAGTCCTTACTCTCTGATCTTCTCCATGCTATCTCCCAGGCCATCAAAGTTATAGTCAAATATGGGTCCTCCGATTACATTAATGCCATTCCTTTCTTTACTATAACGTCTCAACACTGCCACCTGCAGGTAGGCCCACATCTCTACACAAACAACACAAAAAGAATATTTACACTCAGTGCATCCACATAGTAGCGAAGATACACACGCATATCAGAAAATTATATTATTATTACATAAATATGAAAAAATCATCATTTTAAAATTACATCACATTAGTATACTCGCTCTTCGATGACTACACTCTTTAAGTATACTACATTAGTATACTTATTTTAGGACAGGTCATTTTAAGTCACGATGATTCGATTATCGTCTACGATATACGTTCTATTCACGTTAAATACACGTTATCTCAACATTTTCCAAACACCATATTAAATATATATCTTTATATGATACATATTATATAACATTAGGAGGTTCTAAAGAATATTGTACTGTAATGGGTTTAAAAGTGTAAATAGGTAAGATAAACAAAGTTTCCCATTCACTTATTTATTTAGTATAAACACCGACCACAAATTATGAATTTTAGATTTTTTTGCAATATTTAACATGGGGAAACATCATTCCAGTTTAAAGCTGCACAGACCAGCGAGTGCCCATGTTCCACTTTTGGCTGTCAAACGCTTCTTTTCACTGGAAGTTGGTGAGAATGATCCAGCATACCACTCTAATTTTGTCCTACAATCTGTGATGGAGTCTTACATGCAGGAGCACACAAGGCATATCATTTTACTTATAGTCACAATTAAACGTTCAGTATATAAGTATACTTTACAGGTTGTGTAGACTAGTCAACTAGTTGACTAGAATAACCAGTAGTCGCCATGGGAAGTTATAGTAGTCGAATAGTGCAGATGAGGAAAAAAGGTGGATGCAGGAAGACAGTAAATAAAGCAGATCTTCTTAAAAACACTGCCAATGAAACTTTGAAACTGGAAATACTTCAGGACAGATGAGTCCAATTCTACTGTAATATGTTCTGCAGTGCTTTATTTGTAAAACATCAGGTAAGGGAACAGAGAGCATGACATCCAACAAGTGGGCATTAAGTGAACAGCTCCCGGAACGCACTATTATACTATGGCTACTCACAGAGCAACACGTAATGCAAAAGCCTCCAAATAAAACACCTGTATCAACCAACAGAATAACATTGTCTTAACTATCTGATTGCTTTTTTTTTTGCCCCTTGCAATCCTCGCTGTCCGCAACCACACATAATTTTGCATTTATTTTTTGTCGTCTAAAAGTGTAGCACTGAAGCAGGAATGTTAATTTGGAGACCGTGTATGTCTGTTATTTAAAATAGCATTTGGCACATTCTTTGCCAAGGTCAATCTGAATATAACATTACTAGCTGTGCCACCCTTAGTATACTTGTATGGCACACTAACATTTACAAATTTGTATAGTATAGTATAGTATAGTATAGTATAGTACAGTATATTCACTGGTATAGGTGCAGTACATTGGTATACTTACTCTTAAAGGCATGGTACATGGGCACTGTGTTAGTGATCAAGGAGGCTTCATATTTTGATTTAGGAGTGGCTGAGAAACCTGTGGAAAAAAGTATCTTTGTAAACTTTAGTTTGTCAATCCACAGCCCGTGTGTTACCTTCAACTTTCTGACTCATTTTCCTCCGAGCTAAACTAAATCTACACTGCTCCCAAAAATTAAGGGATATTTAAAACCTGAATACAAAGAATTAAAAAAAAAACATTTGATCTTCTTTCATTAAACAAGAACTTTAAAAAAGCAATGGACTCCTCTGGTGCTGGTGGAATCTTGGTTTGGGCTGGCATTAGCATTGGTGGTCGTACCGAGCTCCACGTCATCAGAAATGAATCGGTGACTGCTGTCAGATACAGAGATACCAAGACGAGGTCCTGCACCATATAGTCGTGGAGCAGTTGGAAACAACTTTCTTTTCATGGACGATAATGCAAGGCCCCAACATGCACATCTTGTCAACAACATGCATCAGGAGTCAGGAATCAAAAGCATAAACTGGCATTCATATTGTCCAGACCTGAATCCCATTAAACATGCTTGGGATGTACTGGGAAGACGTCTGTCTGGCAAACGGTCCAATGCCTCCCATAACAATTCTTGAGCTCCTGAAGCAAGAGTGGAAAATCCCATAATAACTGCTGGACAATCTGATCCTGTTTATGTCCCATCACTGTCAGTGTATTTTGGCAGTCTTGGGTGACCATACACCCTACTGAACAGTCAATGTGGTTTACTCTCATCCAGATTGACATGTTTCTGTTCACCCCCATGAATATGTCACACGCTAATCACGATAATTGAGTTTGCATCTCATTTGCTCAACTGAACAACTTTTTTTGACTTTTCATTTGCTTGTCTGATTATCTTGTTTAATGAAATAAAATCAAATGTTTCTTTTGTTAGTCGCTTCGTATTCATTTCGAAATATCCTAGTTTTTGTGAGCAATGTAAGAAACATTTTTTCAAACAAGCATCATAGCAAATATCACCTCAATAATAGAAAAAATTGACTTCTTTCAGATTGTAGGACATATTGCTAATACCCACATGGAAAAAGGCTCTTAGGGTTAGGTGTAGCTGTAGAATTACTTCACTACAGTGGTCTTTATGTCAGTGGAAGGTCCCCACGATGACACAAGAGAGTTTCAAACTTAGTACTTATGTACAGTAATCATTATGCCAATGGAATGTTCTCACAATGACGAAAAAGACAATCTCTTTGTGTGTTGGACAATGGGAAAAAGAGAGAGATAGTGAACGTGAGATACTAACTAGGTGGGTAAAGGAATGCGCGGATGATCTGGGGGTCCTGGCTGTTGGAGTTGCAGGTCTGCGTGTGTTCAGGAGAAACACGGACATCTGCTCGTACACACTCCATTTCAGGCAAAGGAGGGGAAGTGCTTTCTTCCTTCAGAGAGAAAAAGAGGTCAAACACACAAGGCACTCAAGCGAAGTCTGTCTAGTTATGACGGTCTATTGTAAGAACTTCTGAAAGTTCCAAGAGAGAGTTCCAAACATCTACAGAAGAACAGCTTGTCATGACACCCTGTATACCTGAGTAACTGCTATATGTCTATAAACAACCATTCATTCATACAGTTAGTCCTCGATATTCAAACAAATGTATCGTTAGTTTTGAATTTATCGCAAACTAGGTAAATATCATAATCTAGCTTACCTTAAACATACCTAAACATGTCAGTTGCATTGACCCTGTTGTTTATCTTTTCTTTATTTAAAAAAAAATCAAAGCAATCCACGTTGACAATTGAAACTGAGTTCACGCTTAAAGATTCTACCTCACCTGTGTCGAAAACATCCAAATCATAAAGCGTAACAAAGCAAGCTTCGCACCGCATGAACGCGGGCGAAGCTTATAAAGAGTCCACGATGACCCGGAACAGGTGTGCACAATCAAGGCACGCCTGCGCAGTCGTCAGACGTGACAATGCTCAGTTATTTTTTTACCATGACCTGTACTTTTTACCATAATCCTTCAGTCAAACATAAACTCAGTCCATATTTAGATTTGTAAGTAAATAATGTACTTCTAAACCATTAACCAAGCAATTAAAAACAGGGTAAATGTAAAACTATTTGAAAGAATTTACTTAAAAAAAAAACAATTCCCAAATTGTAATTACTCTTGAAAATCTATTATTTCTTATTTAAATGCTACTTAATTAACACGTTACTGCCCTCCTCTGTCTCTAAGGGATTGTGCTGAGCAATGCAGTTTAGTTGTTGTTTAGCACTGTACTATATTCAATAATGCAATATTTCCTAGACGCTGCTTTTGTACAGACAAAGATAGTACTGAAATAAACATTATTTTTTAGTTTTCAGTAACCTAAACTATATCATTTTATATCATTTTAATCAATTCACACAAAGAAAAGTACTGGTAACTTCCCATAGGTCTATAATACTATAATAATTTGGTTGTCATAAAAACAGTGACCAATGGTGTACCTGTGTGTATAGTAACCCATTGTGTATCGATTTGTGAGACTTGCCTGCGGTGTAATGGTGAATGCTGTCCACAGAGCCATTCGCAGCTCATAGCTGTAGGCACTGATGTAGTCTGAGTGATGAAGTAACGTGTAGGAGGTCTCGAAAAGTACAGCAGGACGACCAAAAGGCAGGTGAGTTTCATCTACAAAACACGTACACAGACCTACAATCAGCTAGGAACTGTTTATATACACTGAATACTGAACACTGGGACTGTGGTAGCATAGCGGTTAAGGTACTACACTCTGGACTCTCTCATGGTCCAGGGTTCAAATCCCACTTCTGCCAAGCTGCCACAGCTGGGTCCTTAAGCAAGGCCCTTAACCCATTATTGCTAAGACTGTAAGTCGCTCTGGATAAGGGTGTCTTCTAAATGGCGCACACTTTTAGTAGCATTAGACATTTTGCTTTCAGAAACGCAGAAACTCGCCATGCTCATCAAAAAAAGTTGGGACGGTATGGGAAATGCAAATAAAAAAAAAACCGCCGTCCCTTACAGTAAACGTTAAATTAAATAATGGAGAATCCATTAGCATGTAACCAATGTAGAACATTTTGCTGCTTAATGTAGAGATATAAGGTCATGAGAGAAATGCGAAATTCATCTGCTCTAATGTATAATGGTGACGCCATTAAAAATGGAAGGCTTCTGAAGATGCGGGTGACGAGCAGAGGTTTTCTTAGAGGAATTTATTCACACAATATTCACTATCTAACTATTTAACTATTTTAATTTACATGACTTTCAGTGCAAACTTTAACGAGCAACGTTTCATTCAGTTTCACCATTCAGCATTATCAGTAACAATTACCAATAAAACGCGGTTTGTTTGGATAAGAGACAAAGGCGCACAGATTACGAAGACCAGTTTTGAAGCATGCTGGATAAGGGTGTCTGCTATCCGCCTTAGAGCCAGCAGGGTTTGCTGTTGTGGGAACTGGGGATGATTACTTCAACCTACCAACCCAAAAACGGGTCAAAACAGTGGCGGGCTAGCATAGTATACTGCTATGAATTTGGGTCATTACAGTCAGCTAAATGTTGAAATGTAAGAATAAAAATTGCTTAACTGTTGAACAAGCCAATGTCTGCTGCAGAAAACTCCTGAGTGCTCTCCTCAACCATATTCTACAAAACATACAGAAAAAAAGAAAAATCAGCACTAAACTCATACATCAAAACATGTTCTGCGAGTTTCTTTAATACACATGAACCATCAGTTTCAGACATTATGTTTAGGGTCATATTGCATATACACATCTATCATTTGTAATGATTATTGTTTATGGTGATCATAAGTTAAGATGAGAAATACTTTGAACCAATGACATAAAATGTAAAATGATCTTAACAATGCAGGTGCTCCCTAATTTACCACGGGGATTCGTTCTGAAAAATCTATCGTAAGTTGTATAGTAAATATAGTAAATCGACAAGTTCAATATATAACGTACTGTGAATATCATTCCACAGCCTATATTAAACACTTAAACAAAAACACATTTCGAAAATAAAATAAGCCAGGCCAGTGTAAAACGGGGCATAACTGTATGTTCAAATGTATGCGGACACCCCTTCTAATGAATGCTACTTTAAGTTGCACCCATTGCTGACACAGACGTCCACACACACACACAGCTTGGCTAGTCAATATACTAAAGGATTGTCAATATATCATTACATTCTGGAGCAGATAAACATGAACCTATTGTCACCATGCCTAATGCCAAGCATGGGCTAGCCATTGATCTTTTGAGCATTGTTTCTGTGTTCTCTGCAATAATGTTGCTCGATCCAATTCTTTTGAGATGAGATGGGGAGTTGGGGATGAGGTGAGGTGGTGAACATCCAACATCTTGACCTCTTGACATCTTGACTAATATTCTTGTTGCCAAACGGAATACAATCCTCACAGCCACGCTTCAAAATCTAGTACAAAACATTTTCTGCACAGTTACGCCAACCCATGCATGTGTGTGTCTGACAGACCTCATCCTCACAGCTGCAACCCAGGTTGTAGAAGGTCGGTGAAGTGTTGGCAGGCTCTAGAGGTCTTGGGGGTGTCACTTCTTCTGGTTGTGTTGGGGTATAAGGAGGGTCCTTTAGCATAGAGTTTAGGCTGCCATGAGTACCGTTATTCGGTGCAGGAGTCAATCCAAGCAGATCTACACGCACACGTTCCATAAAGCAATTGTTAGTGGTTATGTGTAATGCGTCCATACAGAAACACACAGTTGTATATTAAATCTTACCACACATTATGTTGTAAAGCTCAATATTCTCAAACGGAGGAACTTCTGTTCTGTACTTGAAGCTGGGTCCATGACCCACAAATATGGTCTATAAAGTAAAATATAAAAGATCATCCACAGTGGTTCACATCGTCACTGGATATGTGCTGGACTGAACACGCTACCTGCATGCTGCTAATCTTGTTGTCAAATCCATGATCACCAAAGTAACGACAGCTGCCGGGGAATCTGTTGTCAGGAGGACTTCTGTAATGTACACAACCCTTATCATCAGCTACACTGTAGCAGTTAAGGTGCTTTTCCAACTATAACATAAAATGTTTATTCTGAATACACTCGTACAATCAGTGATTGACAAAAAGAACTCATTCTGATGTCATATGACTATACAGTTACTTGATGTACAATGTTCACCTGATCAATGGCTGTTTGTGTTAACATCCAAGGTCTTAGAAATTAGGAAATGTTGTAGACAAGCAGATAAGACACTGGACTATGGACCAGAATAGTCAAATTTCACCTCTGCTAAGCTGCCACCGGGTTCTTGAGCAACTCCCTTGCTCCACACATAATTGTTTGGAGTATAAGACTGTATGAATAGTAAGGACTGTGGTGGCCTAGCGGTTAAGGTATTGGACTCTGGACCAGAAGGTTCAAGGTTTAAATCCCACCTCTGCCACGCTGCCACGGCTGGGATCTTGAGCAAAACCCTTAACCTACAATTGCTTAAACTGTAAGACTGTATAAGTTGTAAGTCGCTCTGAATATGAGCATCTGCCAAATAACATAAATGTAAACGTCCATTACATTTAAGTATGAACGGTGGGGCTGTAAACAGACAAAAAAATGGCAAAGACACTGTACATCACTGCCCCATGTATGATGTTACACTACACAGTGTAGTACCAAACTCTAATTTACTTAATAACTCGAATGTTAATTGCCTAGTTAATGTACTGACAGTGTACTATTATTGTTTATTTAATGATGTGATTTTCTCCCGGTTACAAGAAGACTGACCAGGACAAGCAAAGTCAAAACAGTGCTAGGTTAGAGCAACACAATTTGTTAATTTGCAAATCTCACCCCAACCCTCCCACTGCAGAAACTCAGGTATAAGTCTAGCTGTGACCTTCTGGTATCACAATGGCAAAACGGCTATGTCAAAGGAACAGGAGGCAAGACTGTACTCTGCCAGGCCCCGTTATGGTCTTTTAACTGCGCTCACTGAATTCTGATAACCCCTGGATACCCCAGAGACTTTGAGCAGAATAAGAAAAAGCACTGAAACAAAAAAGCCCATGTTTAAAAAAGTAACCCTCTCACAATACCCAGGTGAGGATTTTCCATAGGCATAAAGATTAGTGTAACTAACTAATGTTATTCCTATCCCTTACCACACCAGTAATCTCAACCTCAACAACCTAAATCAAATCTCTTGGTTCTTTTTACAGAAAGTTGTCATTTTTTCATAGAAAAAGCATCTGTGCCCATGCAAACTAGCAACATGTCCCAACATGCCAGAAATGTCAGACCATTCTCTCCTTATAAGGACTATAAACCATGCGTGTGCAAAACCCACACTGGGACAACTTAGAAGCAGCGACTCAAACCCAGGTCTCTGAAGTTGTAAGGTGGCAGGGCAGTGTCAGCTGTTGCTCATGTTTGCATTAGGTAATCAATAATATTTGTTGACCTAAGAACAAGAGTAATAAACACGAATAAGGACATTGCCAGTACACACAGGGCTACGAGCCACTTCCTGTCCATGAGCAGATGCACATCCTCGATCCTGCGATTGTTGGCATAGTGCAGGCGCTTGGGCAGGTGCTGCTTCAGGTAGGGCTTAAAGTGCTGATTGGGCATCTTGCACTGCAAAGACACAAATAAAATAAATAAATAACTGGTTAAATTTGGTTGAGGCGATGCGCCGATATAGAATTTGGTAAAACATATTTATCCTCACTACTACTTTCCCCTACTTACTGTTATATTGGCTACCAGCTCTTTCGGGTCGACTAAAAAAGAAAAGTTGTGTAAGTCGGATAATTCTGTTACAAATACTGTTACATTCCTGCGGCTTGACACTCGTGTGTGAGGTGGGCCTCACTTGGCATGCTCTGGTTTTTGGCTCGCAACCTCCCAGATGATCCCGGGATGAGTGTTAGGTCACCTACGTTCAGCCCGTATGTGCTGAGATACTCAGTCCGGTCACAATGGGCCTCTTCCATTCCTACACACACATATACACACGCCCTAGAAATTAGGGAAGCAACGTGATGCAAAAATGTCACAATATGCAATATGCACATGCGTTCTGTTTATTACATCCTCGAATGGATTCTAATGGACTCTAATTTCATATTTTGTTTGGTCTAATTAATTTTAGTTTATAATAATATATTATATAAATATAAATATATATTATAATCCTGATCTGGTACAAAATTATTATCTACGAAAGGCTCTCTGTCTCTGAGGAGCAAAGATGACTAGAGGCTCTCCAGTTTTTCAACAAATGAGTGAGAAAATTATTGAAATGCTTAAAGACAATGTTCCTCAAAGAAAGGCAGAAGGGATTTGCAAATTCCTCCCTCCACAGTGCATAAAATAGTTAAACGATTCAAAGTATCCAGAGGAATTTTAGTGCGTAAAGGTTCCCAGGTAAATATGTACTGTAAACCTTGATAATAGAACCATGAAGTGACCAAATTACTGTAAAAAATCATGGTAGAACTGTGAAATAATTTATGGTCAATTCATAGTCAACCAAGTTTACAACTATACTATGAAATTTGACAGTGGATCCATGAAGTGGCCAAATTACCATCAAACATTTATAGTAGTATATAGTTTTTACATTTATTTATAACTGTGAACTTTATGTTCAAACTGTGAAAGTCCACATTCAAACTGTCAGTTTTACTATGAACTGTTACAGTTTCACTATGAAATTTAACAGTACATTTTTCCTGCGTAAAGGTAGCAAGTCTAAACTGGTGATCTGTGATCTTTGATACCCAAATGGCACTGTATCAAGAATAGTCATTCAGCAGGGATTACTGAGGAAAAAGCTTCGCACTTCAGAGATTCAGCCTTTCCCGCATGCAGCTTAAGTACCAAATCATGGTTATAAATACATCACCTGACATCACCTTTTTAAATTACATTTTTACCTCATTCTTAGCTCTAAATTGCCCCGGGACAATTTGTTTGTAATATGTAATATGCGGGCCTGAAATGCAAAAATGAATGTTTATTAACAAGTAAATGCACTTGATCAGATAAAACATTAAATAGCCTGGATTCGTACTCTCTGAAATAATATAAAAGTACATGCTTGGAGCACTGTGTTTTTAGCTTTTATTTGCATTTTCCATACTGGCCCTACCTTTTCTGATTTGTGGTTGTATTGAGAGCGTGTTTAAGTTTTATTGTTGCATATGCCATAATATTGGCCATAAAATTTGCTAAGAAATATATTGTAATAAGCTCTGGAAGTGTACTTATGTGCTGTAGCTGAAGTGATGTGTGAGTGCAAGCGGTACCATGGTCACCCACTATGATGACATTTACACAACGGTGGAGGTTCATCTGTTTCAGGCCATTCATCAGCTGACCAATGATGTTATCAATGTCTCTCAGAGGATTATCCAGCTACACACACACACACACACACACCAGAATATTATACATATACACCAGAATAAGACTTATTCTTTAAGACTTCAAGCTTCGAATAAGCTAGACTATAAAAAGAGGATTTCTGAGGTATTTTTGATTAATTTTAATATTTTATTTCACTTTTTCTCCTGATCAGACTCACAAGGGCTTCGGTACCGCTGAAAAACAGAGCATGCAGCTCTTAGTGTGCCAAGATGGACAAGATGCCAGCCCATCACAGGCCTGGGCAGTCACTGCTGCAAAGCCAGGAGATGATCCCATGACAGTCAAATCATGTCTGCATGTGATGCCCAACCTGACCCAACAGCACTGCCAGCACTGGCAGGGCTAGCATATCAGACCACTGTTGAGCACTTATAATCCTTTATGTGGGCAACACAAGATCTTACTTACTCACAAAGGTGTATGTCACAGATATTGCTGCTCTTACCTCATTACTGAGTGGTCCCAGTCTGTGGCCAAACGTATCAGGCTGCTCTGAATGTACTGCATATACATACGGCCTAAAAAAATACATGACACAGCACAACCACTGACAAAGCAAGTAACTCTAAAGGGATTTCTTCACCAAGCTTTATTCCTGAATATAAATCCACTGTACTTTGTAATCTCAAACTAAGACATACAGTGAAGCTTGAAAGCTTGTGAAAGATCTTAACTTTTGTCTGCTTATACATGACCTAAAACATCTTCAATCTACACTACAATTTCTTAAACTAGATGACATTATAAGGACCTAAACATTTTTAACAAGAAAACAAAGACTTGCATCTAATCTGCCTTGTAAGGTTTTTAGTTAAGTAGTTCTGCCTCATCTCCTTTTTCACTGTTTACACTTATACACTACTCACAAAAATTAGGGGATATTTCATTAGAGGATATTTAGTAGGGGATATCCGCAACTTTTTGTGAGCAGTATAATATCACACTTTGGTTTTAATGCAGCCGCACTTTTACTTGCTTGATAGATGAAAATCTGTCCTTTCTCTAACTTCAATAATTAATTTTTTAAAGTCTTCTTTTTGAATGTCTTCAGAGGCGTGCATCCAGACATTAGAGAATGCTAGCTCAGAATGTAGCTTAGAAAATCTGGATGTCACATGGCAAAGCATAATAACCCAAGCCCCTAGATTTTAGAACAAGACTCTGTGACATGTTGGGCTGGCCGTCATTCAAATCCCATCTCAAACCTCATTTTTATTCTTTAGCATTTAATTCTGTATGAGAGATGCCATTATTTTATGTTGCTTTTGCTATTTTCTATTACATCTTGTATATTGTGTATTATCTGCCCTTTTATTTTGTTATTAGTATATTTACTATCAGCACTATTACATGGTTAACATTTTGTCATCTTTAAACATGCTTTATAAATAAGACATGATGGTTGGTAGCACCATGGTTTGGACCTGGTTTGCCATTTTGGACCGGACAGTTCGGCATAATTGATGGAATTGGAATTCTGAATTAGGGTAACAAATATGATCATCAAAACTAAAACTAAACCAACATGCATAGAAGAAAAGCAAATCATGTATGTAATAAACATAAAACAATAAAGCATGTATGTAATATGGGATAATTTACCTCAAAAAATAAATTACTATGTAAAATATTTCGTTGATTTGATTTGAAGTGGGTTCCATTGATCTACTTTCATGAAAATCTGATGATGGTTTAGGTCATGTTTATTAAATTTAGAAATAATGCAGAATAAAACAGATTAACACTTTAAAAGGAGAGACATATCTGTTAAGTTCTATTAAATAACCGACCTTTCATCATCAGGCAAGTGAAGCCATCTAAGGATGGTCAGAATCCTCCTCTCCAATGGAATCACCCTGCACGCACCATTGAACAAGAGAAAGAGATGCTTTGCTCTACATTCTGTAGAAAACAGTGGATACTCTGTGCTATCCACACACTCAAATCCCACATCTTTAGTACTCACAGACTTGAAAGCACTTTTCTTACATTCCAGTAGGTTCTCAGTAACCAGTGGCTTGTTCACTTGTTCTTTAAGTTCAACATGACTCATTTTAAAGCTCAGTTAGTGATACTTGAGCCAGATGGGCAGTGAAGGGGAAGAAGAAACTAAATCCAGAGTGGTAAACAGTGAATTCAGTGAATCCGAGTCATTGTGTCCTGGGCTGCCCCAAAAAAACAAGCTTCTAGTAGCCTCAAATGTGCAATAAAGCGGAGCATTAAGATTCAATGAAATCCACACCGTGATAACCAATAAAGGTAAGAGGTCTGTGTTTTTCAATGGTTTATTTCCGGATTGTGTATACATTCTGTGTGCCATCAAAGGAGCTCTCATCCGCCAAAGCACAAACTCAGGACCTCTAGTGGTGAACTCACCACCGCTCACAAGCAGTACCCCACAAGCCTTATTAATTTGGCAATTAAAGTGCTTTGTGGCCTTAAACATGCTTCGACCTGCGTTCATCATTCACGTATAACATTTCAATTTATTTCACAGACGCCCTTATCCAGAGTGACTCACAACTCAAGCAATGATTGGTTAAGGGCCTTGTTTAAGGACCCAACTGTGGCAGCTAGGCAGAGGTTTAATTTAAACCCTGGCCCATCAGGTCCAGAGTCTAGTACCTTAACCGCTAGGATACCACAGTCCCGGCTCTCACCGATGCTCATCTGCATATCTATTTTGTTATATGTTGTTTTTCAAGTCACACACCACCATCAAATCAGTGTCACTGCAGTGTTGAGAACGATCCACCACCCAAACCGTACCTGATCTGTGGTGGAACTGACCATTAGAGAACTGAGTAAAGTAACAAATTATGTAAACTACATCAACTATTATGTGGACTATAGTCTGTAATTGTAGAACTACAATGTGCTCCTAAATGGACATGGAGTGGTCATAAGAAAGCAATTGTACAGTGTCCATGATTTATTACACATCCGTTCCAGATAGTTAGTCCACTATGTCACCCAAGCACTTAATAATGTTATTTCATCCCTAATATTTGATTACACCTAATGTGTAAAACAGCACAAAGCAGGAAGAATGTTCTACATTTTATCACACTCCACTCTCAAAGTGTGCCATTTAAACAGGTCATCCCCAGTGTCGCCTCAAAACAGGATTCGTTTTACCCCAATACGTTACCACAGTGCTGTCCGGAAAGCGAAAATGGGTGAGGGAGGACCCAGAAGAATAAACATAGTCTTTTATTAGCTTATGTAAGCTGGCATAACAAAGGGTGAATCAGTTCAACAGGGTGCTATTGCACTGGGACGAGCATGAATGAGCTCTGTGTGAGAAGGAAGTGAGCTTTGTGCAAGGAGATGCCTGGAGGGGACAGAAATGCCATGTTCTTGTCAGAGCATGTGGATGGTGATCACATTTCTGTCTGTACTCAATAAAAGCTAAACCTCTAGAAGCTAAAAACCCTGATCAGAGTCAAACAGATAAAAAAACACATTGACTATACTATTCGGGCTTCTTCACCATTAGCTGTTGGCATAATTAATTTGTGCCTAATGAAGTCCTGGCTTGTATATAGATGTATATAGATGAAGTCAACTCTTGCTCACCCAGGTACACTGAACCCAAACAGTGCCTTCTTACCGTGTTGGGGTCACACAGGCACGTGGGTAATTTCAAATTTTCACAAATGCTTATCCTGCAAACCAAGAGGATTCAGTTTCTGGTTTCCTTTTGGTTGGTTGTCATTACTAACCATTTTAGGACACACACTGACTTCTGAGCACTAACAATACAGTACTGTAAATGTAAAAATAAAGAAGGACAAAAAAACAATGGAGATCTGCACTGAGAAAGGCTATTGTAAATCTGAATCACTGTTTACTGAATTATGAATCGAGTTTCAGGTTAAAGGAATTACGCGTTTCTAGTCTCTAGCCAAAATGCGTCGAGAATCAAATTTGATGAGTTCTGATGTGGTCAAGAAAAAAGGAGGTGGAGGATGTTAGGTCTAAATTTTTGACCAATACATCATGTCAATTCATAATGTTCATTTTATTTACAATGCATAAACGTATTTAATTGCTCACCAAGGCCAGAAGAAAGTTCCAGCCTTCACCCCCTGCTTCTCCGCCGTTATCCAAATCTACCAAGAAAAAATAATCCAATAAATCACTACAAATGTCTTACCGCTTTAATTAGAAGCTCTAATTCTAATACTAGAGCATAAAGTATCGGAGCAGGATGCAAAAACATTTTAGAGGTTTCAGATAGTCCAATTTTCAGTGCATTCAGAGCAGTGAAAAGTCTGTGGCATCACTTTTCTTGTCTGCAAGATCTTGCTTAAATTTTGCAGTTCTTTCAACCTAAATTTAAAAAGCTAGGAGGATACTGACCAGGGAACCCACTATAAGGGCCGGTGGTAAGTTTTGTTGAAACGAGAAGTTAGAAGGCAGGAAGTGAGTATTTCAGTGGGTTATGATTATTTTCTACAGACAACTTAAATGCCATACAGTGGAACAATTACTATTCATGAGCTCCAATCAAAAATCGCACATTTTGACATTTGTTGCTACATTTACATAATTTAAGCACACGCCCTTATCCAGAGCGACTTACAATATATACAGTCTTACAATCCAAGCAATGGTGGGTTAAGGGCCTTGCTCAGGGACCCAACTGTGGCAGAGGTGGGATTTAAACCCTGGACCTTCTGGTCCATTGTCCAGTACCTTAACCGCTAGGCCACCACAGCCCCACATTGGGTTACAAGAGATTACAGAAAAGATGGCAAGAAGTCACAGAACTTACAGGTTGGCCACCCCACCAGCGATGATTTAACTTCTCTCTTCCACGCAGATTAAAGTTCGCATCAAACACAGGGTCATACATGGAGTTACACACAATACCATGAGACTCTGGATACAGCCCCTGCAACACGACATAAAATGTACACTCATGGACTTGTGGTTATTTGGTACAAATAATTAGGTATGAAAAAGTGAAATGATCATTTACCGTGGCGAGTGTATAGAGGTTGGGAAATGTTTTGGAGGGGTACATCGGTCTCATATGAGGTGCATGGGTCCCACATGTTGCTATGAAATCAAACACAAGAACCATTTACATGTACTCATTTGGCAAAGCAACATACAAGCAAGGCTAGAATGACCTGTACAGCCAGTCTGAAATAATGACTCTTACTGGCCACTTTATCAGTAGCACCTATACATGTGATAATCAAACGCCTGTACCTCATTCAAGCAATCAAGTTCTAGAAGCTAACTGGAAGCTTAGAGTTACTCGCATATTCATACCTCACAGCAAAAGGAATCAGAAAAGCATCAATAGGCAGACGCGTTTCACACATTTGGAATAAGAGTATAAATCCACTGGCCTACGTGGGTTTACTCCGGGTACTCCGGTTTCCTCCCACAGTCCAAAGATGTGTATTAGGTTAATTGGTGTCTGTAGAGTGGTCCTTAGTGTGTGACTGTACGCAGGACTGTGTGTGTGTGGATTGGTGTCCTGTCTAGGGTTGTTCCTGCCCATGCGCCAGAGTTGCCAGGTGGGCACTGGCTGACCCACGACCCCGTGTGGACGAAGCGGAAGATAATGAATGAACCTTCTATTCTATTTCTATGTGATTATGAGAATGATTCATACCCAGTTTGTGAATGTTAGGGATGACAGATTTTCCTTTCTTCATGTAGGAGGCACGGAATCCATCCAAAGAGATCATGATGAGAGGTGGACGAACAAATCTGCAAAGAGTCAACAACTGAATTATGACTCATAGTACTACTAGTACTACTAAATTAGGGTTGTACTGTGATTTAGTCTTAATAAGTGTGGGAGTGAAGTCCACTCACAAGTGAAGGACTTGGGAAAATATATTGAATATCGAAGCATTTACTGTCTTCCACAAAGCTGATCCTATATACTCGGACTGAATGTATTTCACAATTCACCAAAGTTGCTTAAAAGTAGTTTTGTGTTTGTTGTGGAAATAAACTAGTACGAGGAAGCTCCCAATTATATTGACTAGACCTCGGCTTTCTTAACGATACCTAGCACCAATATTACTCTTTCTTTTATTTTTTTCAATCTTCACTTCAAGGGCACAAGATGAATAATGAATTTAAGTATAGCACCAGACAGTAGATCACACTGTGCATCTGTTATATAAGCTTTCCAGGCAAAACTTGCAACTTGCAAATTGTCAGCTGCAGATGGGGTTGCATGAGGATGATCGGGTTATAAATACGGTCAGGGTGTTGGATGGGTGATGGAATCCATAGATTGAAAAGACGTGGTACAGTGCAGTGAATGTCCCTTTGAGTCGCAAAATCGTATGTTAATGACTGGCAAAAAGAAATGACTGCATTTGGGTGTGCCAAAGGACATGATGTGAAGAAAGCCACTGAATTTGCAGATGTATTTAACCATGTGGTAATTCGGGTCTACCAGCAGTGGCAAAAATCCCAGTCTGCAAGAAATTCTTGTCAGAATTGAGGCCAAAATGCAGAGGTATAAATCCTCTTCAAAATCTGTGAAACAAGTAAAAAGGGCAGTATGCCAGGGAAGGCATCCTCGAAATCTCTCCGAACTGCTCAATTCTTTTGACGCAAGAGTGGCTTGCAGAAAGTCCCAGATCATGCCAAATTGATTCACAGCTGTTATTCATGCTTTTGGAGTTATTAAACAATGTTAGGTACATTTTAGTTATTGAAATTAGAATTTTAAAAATTACAGCGGGGGGGGGAGCTTTCTGATACTCTGATACCCAGCTATGGATTAAACTCCCCACTTTAGTTTGAGATTCAGACACTCTCCTAAGTTTTCTTTCCTAAGTCTTAGGAATTATTTATGTAGGCTTTTGGTTAGATTTAGACTGGGACGCATGGTTCAGGTTGGCTCTTGCCTCTTGGCCATGTTCCCTTCTGGTTCTTCCTTTTCTAGCTATGCAGCTGGAGTTCTCATGCTTCACCTAGCATCGGTCATTGTTAATATACTCTGTGCTCCTAACCCATAAGTTTTCTCTTTTCTCTCCGAGCTGATGTTCCAGTATGAGTTCCTCCACCTTAGCATCACTCTATTGGTCTTCATCAACAGAAACCAGTCCCACCATGCCCAGGTCCCGCCTGAGTGCAGTAACTCCCTCCATCATTTCGTTACTAGGAGATAACGTGCCTCAAATAATTTACTGCTAAAGACTCATAATTTTAAATCTATCTAATCTATTATTGATTAAATTATTTTGTTATTTAATTAATCTTACTACTACTACAACTTAATTATTTCAATTAACATCTAGGCCCCCCAAGGGAGATGGGTCCCTTTTTGAGTCTTGGTCCTCCCAAGTTTTTCCTTGCCACTGTCACTCTAGGCTTGTTCAATTTGGGATTGGCCTTTTAAGATAATATAATATTGTAAAGCTGCTTTGAGACAATGCTCCATCGTTAAAAAAAGGCCGTATATAAATAAATTTGACTTTTGACCTTCGGTCACGGATGACTAATTTCTTCTTTTGGTCAGCCTAAAATGTTTATGAAGATGCCCACTTACCCTGCAGGGCATTCTGGGGCGGAAATCTCCTCACAGTCTCCATCCACCCACTGACTCTCACCTAAAACCCAGCACATAGTTACTACACAAACAGTGATAAGCACACCTTGGCTAAAATACATCAGTGATAAATAGATAGCTGCTTTGATTATCCTTGAAAGGCCTTGCATGTTAAGTGTGTGTGTGTGTTGTTTGTCTTGCCTTTGCAAAGAGATTTATAGTTGGTACAGCAATCACCCTTCTCTAAGCAGTCCTCTGAACACTGACACGCATAGTCCTCATTTCGTGCCTCACCACAACGCTCCGGTGTGCATTCAAAGCCACGAGCTACACACACATATGGACACTTTTATTTTGGTATATATGAAGCAAAAATCATGCAAGTATAGCACAGCACCTTGCACAGTCTGTAGAGTGTTGCAGATGGAGAAAACAGCCAGACTGATTTGAGCTGACAGAAACCCGACATGAACTTAGATAACCACTATGTATGATTGTGTAAGTAAAGTGTAGTAGTTTGTTTTCTTAGTGCACTCCACGCCTGTTAATTCCACTCAATCTCAGTGGAGTGCCACAGTTTATTTACAGAGTATTGTTGCTGACCACGTGAATCTCTTTACTGCCAAAATGTATCTATCGCCTACCATTTTTTTCCAGCATGATAATGCACCACAGCACAAGACAAAAGTCATCTCAAACTGGTTTTATAAACATGGCAGTTAGGTTTTCAATGTCGTTACCGGTGTGTTACCAGTCATCAGATCTAAATCCAATAAAATAATGGCCAGGTCAAAGAGGAAATTGCTTACTGAACACAAAATCAAGTTTCTAGCATTGTCATCTCAATTCTAAACTCTATAGAAAACCTGTTCTAGAGAAGACCTACAAACCTGGACGCTCTGGAGAAGTTCTACACAGATGAACAGCTTCAATTTCCCTGCTGTATTCTCCAATCTTACAAGATATTATTGGTGAAAAGTCCTGTTTGACTGGATAATGAAGGTTGTGCAAAGTATTAAAAGTCTGGGTGGTAATAATTGTGGCACACTTATTGCGACTTTTTCGCAGACTAAATAAACTTTAGCTAAAGGCTGGATTATTTCAGTTTTATTAGATTAAGCTAATTCACCAAAAATCAATTTTGTATACCTAATTTACCTGTTTTTAATACAAATTCAGATTATTTTACCAGGAGTGACAATAATCAGTAATGTTATATATTAGTACATAGTGTTTTTGTACGCTAAAGTACGTTTTGTACTATTTTAGAGATGTGTATACTCACCTGTTTTGAGGCACTGCCTATCAAAGTCAGCACAGCAGCTATAATAAGTCTTGCACAAATTATCACACCTGCACCCAGGAGGCTCTGCTTCCACCAGCTCAAAGCACCGCCCCTTACAGGACCCTGATGTGCTTTCCCATTCAGATACTGATAAACACACACAGACACAAAAGCACAGTGTATGACTAATATTATAACAGTAAATTTAACATTCATGTTAAGCTCAGAAACCCAAACCTTAACCTCACTTATCTTGTTTGTTCATTCAATGCAGGGCCGCTGATGATCAGTAACACTAAATGTTCAGTTACTGGATATTTGTCTTCTATTTAGATTATGTGTCACAAACATTGTGTATCACAAACAACATACTGACACGTTCAAGTTAGGCCTATGACCTGTGCTTATCTAAGAAATCAGTGAAGATACAATGACATTGTAAGTTCAAAATTATTTAAAATTAAATACCTACCACACTTAATGTTTAAAACCTGATAAAAAGGTTAAAATTTTTATTTTTTGCAAGTTCCTCCTACTTGGGTCAAATACATTAGGAACATACATTATTTATATATATTTATATATACATACATACATACATACATACATATTTGTGTGTGTGTGTGTGTGTGTTTATGTAATTGTATGTCTAATTATTGTCTCACTTTAATTAGTTACCTGTATGCTTCAGCTGATTGGGCTTTATATCAGGTTTTAAACATTAAATGTGGGAGGTATTACGTTTTTTTTTTTTTTACTTACAATAGCATTGTATCTCTTTCTCTCTTTCCAATCTATATATATATATATTTAAACAAACAACTAGGCAGCACCATTTTCCAAATCATTAAAATCATTACAGTAGGCATTTCCATCTAAAATGCTCCAAGGCTGTTTGAAACTAACAAAACTTTCAGGTCTGCGCTCCAATCGTTCAAAAGCTCAGCCATTGATTAACCCATTGTCACCACCGGTTGTTGGTGAGTCTGGTCTGGTGTGTTTTTATCTTGTTTGGTTATAGTGATGTCCTGCAGTGCACAAATTACTGTGACATAAAGCCCACTCTTAACCCACTCTTAACCCACATATATCAGCAACCTCAGTGCAGGTCTGCACCATTTTAACAACTGCCTACGAATGACACAAACATAGTCACATAGGTTTTTCATGTAAATATAAAGCATCACCTGAGTGCACAATCTTGAGTGCAACCAATATGCATCAGAAATACCACTGAAACCACGAGTTGAACGCAACCATCTACGAAGCATCCCTAACGCCAGTTAGCAAATTACGGAATTTCACCACAAATGAACAAACAATACAGTACTGTACTGTTATGACTCTGACTAGGTAGCACTTAAAAATGGTTATATGAACGACCTGTTCTGATGACCGATACTGATAGTTTGACAGAAGTGAAACTTTTATTCGTAGACATTATCCCAGCCATAGCCAGTTTATAGAGTTATAGGTTAGAGACAATATACAGGTGGTGGAGGAACAAACAAAGGATGCAAAACAAGTACAGGAAAAGCCTCTCAAAAGATCATCCTAGATAGAACAGTCTCTAGTAAAACACGCACTAACCAGCCAATGAGCACATGACTGGGAAGGGTGATGTTGGGAATGTTTTTTTTTTATAGGGAATGTAGCTAAAACCTGCTTAAAAAGTCACTAAATGTCATAAGATGGTGTAATGCTCTAACTTGTATTTTTGTGACATCATCAAGTCATAGTTACACGCAGTCTAGTGTCAGATGATAAAGTCCTTCATATCTTGTTGCTTCTCTCTTACTCTATGTACAGGATACCAAACATACTGTGTACATACTTCTAAAGGACAACAGTATAAACTTCCCAAAATCACAAGCTTAAACAATGTTAAATTGCCATGCAGACTGAACGTGGTGCCCTGTCTCTTGGAGCAGAGGTGACACAGAGAGAGAGATAGAGAGAGAGAGAGAGAGAGAGAGAGAGAGAGAGAGAGAGAGCTGTTCCTCTTGCTTATGGGCAGGTTTGACGATTTCTACTGGACGTAGCTAAGTATTGTACTTAGTACTTATTGCTTTTTTGAAAACAAATCGCTGGATTGGACTAAAAGACAATACAAAATCACTAATTTATATATACACAAACACACGAACAACAGACATTTGATCTTAAACTCTTAACTCCCACCTCTGCTGGTGGATCTAGAGTGTTGATTGGCCGCTGAGGTAACTGGCTGTTTATGGCAGTTTAAGTCCGGAGGTAAAAGACACATTTTTATTGCTTTTCAGAATCTTCTCCATAATCTACTGACTACAACTGTCACCTCAGTACCCCTGTATAGCTGAACATTAACCTTCACTCAGTAACCCATTTTCTAATGTTCTAATTAGTCCCTGATCATTTTTACATCAGCAATCTTCACCTGACCTCACAAAATATAACCATCACCTAAGCAACCTTAGTAACATTAAATTTCACCTTCAGCCTAACTTGTGATCTTCTACTTTTAAATTAAGCAACGTTTACCTTAATAACCTCATTAACTCATTAATACCAGTAATCTGACTCCAACCTACATAACCTTAGTATCCCAAACTTTAACCCTATCCAGAATAACCACAAGATTAAATTGGCTATAACCTTAGTAGACAAATATTTACCCACAAGAAACTAGAAAACAAAAAACTCAAATGAAACAAGTATTTCCCATTCACTCTATAGCAGATGTCTTCTAAAAAAGCAACATACTCATTCAAAAAACAGAGACAGCAGGACGATTCTTACTTTTGGGGTGTGAATGGCTGTCATCTTTTTCTCCTGTTGGCTGTGCAGCCTGAAAAACGTAGCCCACACATGTAAGAGGGCCAAGCAAGAACAGGAGGACACATACCACCTGCGAAGTAAGAAAAAAAGAACAATTAAAGCTTTCAAATTCAAATGCCAAGTGGGAAATGTATCTTACAGTAGCTACAGGAGTTATGTTTATAGACATCTTAATAACACATTATTAATCTGATTTACAGCTTAAGTGACCTTAAGAGCCATAGACAAAATAATTGCATCGTATTTATTATATGAATTGTAATTTATAACTGATAAAAGTTCTAGTCTTTATGCTGTGCTCTTGTCCACTATAGCTAAATGTAAACCAGTTCTATAGGTCAAGTCAAGCCAGATTTCTATATATATTTATTTACAATGGACCATTGTCTCAAAGCAGCTTTAAAATCAGATTTACAATTTAAGAGGATCTGATAATATTTAAGGCCTATCCCAAATTGAGCATGTCTAGGTTAAGGAAAAACTCCCTATATAACACTATAAGGAACAAACCTTGGGAAAATCAAGACTCAAAAATAGAACCATCCACCTTGGGTGGTTTAGAAGATAAACGTAAGAATGAGACCAATTTATCTATTAAAATAAGCCTGTAGTAATAGTTGAGAAAACAGAAATTAAGTTAATGCACTGCTCAAAAAATACAGGAACAATTTTTACCCCAAAACAACAATGGTTTAATAGATGGAGGCTATTGGCATTTTCTCCCTCCTCAACTTTTTTGGCTTTTCGCGTCAGCTCACTGCCAGTGTCATGGTGCAGTAGCTGGACCCTACAAAGGGTGAACACGTAGTCCAACTCCTGCAGGATGGTACATTAATGCCAACCATTGCCAGGAGGTTTTCTGTGTCAGCCAGCACAGTCTTATGAGTATGGAGGACATAAGATCTAGGAAAGCTGGGCAAAAGTAAAGTGTCCTTTGCTCCTTGTTGCAAGGACGAACTAGACGAAAGCAGGTTTCACCTGAGCCCGTGACCTAAATCCAGCAGAACACCTCTGGGACAATGTTTCTGTCCATCCATAGCAAGCATTTTGCACTTCAGTCTGTCCAGGAGCTCAGTGATGCCCTGGTTCAGATCTGGGAAGAGATATCCCAGGATGCTATCCGGCATCTCATTAGAAACATATGTGAACTAAACTTTACAATACAAGCATTTGTTTGTAGATATTTGGTTCGGAACTGTGAACTGCTTGCTTGCCAGCCACTGAGCACAATCAACATTTACAAGAAATTAAAATAAGAAAAATTAACTAAATTACAACTTCAGAACTGACACGTATTTGCTATGTTTTTCTTTTTGCTGCACCACTGACACAAACTCCATAAGATGTCCAAAATCTGATGATCTACATTTTACTATCTAAAATAAATTCAAATTAGGGTTGTGGGATATTTTGTTATTTTATTTAAATATTTTCTGGGATTTTATTTTGGGTAATGATAATCCAACAACATTGTGGCAGTATTGGGTCTAGGGCAGTGGTTCTCAATTCCCATTACACTCTCCTGGGGTGGCACGAGCACAGGATGGGAAAGGGGGGGCAATCACGAAAAATCATGGACTCACTGGCAGATTTTGCCCATGTCAAAATGCAAGTGATTGGACTATTATATCAAACAAATCAACCACAGTTAAAATTCTACCAATGAAAACAGAGGGTTTTGAACCTGTTACACAACGTGCATGTAAAAACCTTAGTAATCTTAATATCATACAAGATACAGATAGCAAATTATAATATAAAATATCAAAAGCATCTAACAAAGTTTTGGCATCCTCTGTGTCTCAGTAAAATCTACTGAATACCACTATATGCCTTCACCTGTGACACCTGTGCCACACGATACCAGTTTGCCAGTACTGAAGTCACGAGAGCCATGGAGAGATGAAGACGTGACAACACACTAAACAGGTGTGGAGAATGACACAGGTCGATCCCTTTATGCTTGAAGTCAAAGTCAATTTATTTATATAGCACTTTTTACAATGGTGCATTGTCTCAAAGAAACTCTACAATATTATATATTATTTGAGCCAATTCCAAATTGAGCAAACCTAGGGCGACAGTGGCAAGGAAAAATGCCCTTGCTTATTCACATCAGATAATACAGCCAGCATTAAATGGCCTGGTCAGGAACTGCCCCTGCTTGCCAAAGGTCAAAGTAGATTAATTAATTAATTACAATCAAAGTCAATTAATTTTTTTATTTAATTTTGAAATTATCATTTTAATGCATGTATTTTCCCCAAACCCCTACAGTGAAACCGAAATATATTTCTGTTCAGTTTAATATACATAATAAGAAACCTTTTTTAGAAAATTGTTCTCCAGAGCTACATGGAACCCTAGGTAGTCTGCATGGAACCAAAGTGGTTCTAATGATAAATACATTTTTATTCCATAAAAGTCTAATTTCTCTCAGACAAACAAATTATTCCTGCATAATGACCGACCTAGCATTTGTTAGTATTTGTCCCTATTTCTGAGATTTTTATTTTTGCCCTTCCATTTACAGCATTTAGCAGACGCCCTTATGCAGAACGACTTACAATTGTTACAGTCTTACAATCCAAGCAATGGTGTGTTAAGTGGCCTGCTAAAGGACCCAGATGTGGCAGCTTGGCAGAGGTTGGATTTGAACCCTGGACCTTCTGGTCCATTCAGGTCCAGAGTCCAGTACCTTAACCGCTGCTTGACTACACAAATAAAATGAGTGAAATTCGTGATGACACACATTTCAAGCAATTAAGCAATGGCTATTTAAACGTCCATATACAATTTTAGGCAGTAATTCAAACGTGTAAAACAACAGGAACTATTATGGACCTTCCTGTAAGAAAACATAAGTGAGTTGTGCCCCTATGAACAGTAATGTTGATGCTTCGAGAGAAGAACATCTATCCCAGGTTCAAGGTTGAGGAAAGCTGAAGTCTCAAAACCTACAATAATGCAACACCACATCCAAAACTATCTGGATTAAGGTTTGCTCAGAGGTAAACACCAAGAGTTTGCTAGATATTTTGGCTCGAAGCAGTTTCTCAGGTGAGAAACTCAGATAAGATTAAAGCAGAACTTTTAGCAACACAGATTTTGAATTTATGGAATGGTGGCGACTGTTAAGTACGGTGGAGGATCTGTGATGTCATGGCCGTTTTTACTCCAAAAACCCTGGGAACCTATATATGCAAAAACAAGAACTCCAGTGATATCTTTACTTAAATTCAAGGTGCCACTGCTGGACTTTGAAATCATGGTTGGACCTTGCAGCATGACGATGCTCCAATCATCCCTTTACATTTGACATTTTCCAGCATTTGGCAGACGCTCTTATCCAGAGCGACTAACAATTAATACAGTCTTACTTTTTTTTTATTTATTTTTGTATTTTTTTTTTTTTTAAGCAATGGTGGGTTAAGGGTCTTGCTCAAGGACCCAACTGTGGCAGCTTGGCAGAGGTGGGATTTGAACCCTGGACCTTCTGGTCCAGAGTCCAGTACCTTAACCGCTAGGCTACCACAGGCCATTTTAACTCGGTATTGATAATTGGGCATTTTAGCACGCATTTAGGAATCTCTTTGCTTTCCCATTTAATCACCTAATGCAACTGGATTTGTTTCCACCTCAATAAGCCTTTCGGAATCCACTTTTAAGGCAGATTTTAATAGATCCCACTCAACTCTGCGGGACAAGGTAATAAACAAAACCAAAAGTAAATAAAACCAGGGAAGTCGCATGAAATGAAAAGGTCTACTGTATAAGACAGGTAAAGGAAGGAAACGGTACAGACTGCACAAGGGACAGAAACAGTCTGTAAAAAAAAAAAAAAAAGAAAAAACACGCTGCTTTGCTAGACAAAGTTTAGACTCTATTCCACCATCCATGAGGCCAAACCATATAATAATACAGTGTGGAAGCTACAGTCTGGTCTAGAAGGCCGAATAAGGATCTCAGGGAAGATTATTTCAATTCTGTAAAAATATACATCCCATCATTAGGAGGGAAAATGATTCAAACTGAAGATATGTGACGGATGTTTAGAAGCGAATCGAATAGTCACCGAATACGACCCCTTAAAGCAACCCGTCAAAATAAACTGCTGACAAATATGAGGGGATATTTTAAAATGAATATAAGCTATTTTAAAAAGCATTTGATTTACTTTACTAAACAAGAGCATCAGAAAAGCAAATGAAGTTGCTTGATTACGTAAAGTGATTAGGCAACGAGTGATATATACATGGGGGTGAACAGAAGCAGGTCAAACTGGACCAGAGTGCCCCCACGTTGACTGTTCAGTAGAGTGTACGGTCACCCAAGAGGGTCAAAACACCCTGACCGTAATGGGACATGGACAGGATCAGATTATCCAGCAGTTCTTCATATTCATTTTGCAATCTGCCCTCATTTTTATGAGCCGTGTAATAATGTTTATTTGACATTATATGTATGCCAACATATTACTCGACTTGAGAAGACGGAGGGAGAGAGAAATGAACGAATAAAGAACGATGGGGAGAAGACAGAGCGCGCGTCAGAGACAACAGCCTTCTACCTTGAGAGAAAGTTCATCCTCAGACTCCGGCGAGAAATCATACAGCACTTTGCCAGTCTGCCCTTTACCTGCAGGGGGCACTATAGAGCAAATAGAAGGAAAAACAGTCACAGGGTGAGGCAAAAGTCACAGAAATTTCTGAAACAAAAGGGAAAAGGGCATTTCTGAATACCCAAGCGAATAATGGGTCAGGGGTCTAATCGTTTAGGCTATGCCCAGAACAGGGCAAGTTTTTCCCCAATGGAAACGTGGTCATGTTGCTTAATCAAAGAAGAACAGAACTGTCCTAGAAATCAATTGCTGCAATTCAGATTTATATATACACTCAGATGTAATATCTCTTGCGGTTCAAAAGCAATCAACACAGAAAGTTCTAAACGTTTGTTGTTCATCACAGGTAACTGAAGATGGAATGATGTCCAGCTGCCGTATCATAGCAACAGACACCCAGAAAGATCCCCAGTTTCACACATCATAGCCAAATTCAGAGAAACCGGGACTGTGGAAAATAAAATAAAACACTGCTCACAAAAAAGAGGAGATTTCAAAATGAATGTGAAGAGGATCCAACAAGAACTGCTGGATAATCCGATCCTGTCCATGCCCCATCACTGTCGGGGTGTTTTGACCCTCTTGGGTGTCCATACACCCTACTGAACACAATGTGGGGGAACTCTGGTCCAGTTTGACCTGCTCCTGTTCACCCCATGAATATATCACTTGTCACTCGATCACCATCACTGAGTTTGTATCTTATTTATGTAACCTAACAACTTCCTTTGACTTTTCATTTGCTTCTCTGATGATCTTGTTTAATTAAGTAAAATCAAATGCTTCTTTATCTCGTCGTTTCAAATTCATTTTGAAATATCCCCTCTTTTTCGTGAGCCATGTATTATTAATAATAATAATAATAATAATAATAATAATAATAATAAAATGCACCAAATTTGGACCAAGGAGACAAAATAATCTAAAAAGGTCGGTGTGAGGCTAGGTCAAGGAGCGAAGAGACGAATAGAGCGCAGATTGAACTTCAGTCCATATTTATACTCGGAAAAGCGACATTAAAACAAATTTGGCTTCACAGACTTCAGAAAAAAGCGATCTCTAAACACCGCACATGTGAGGCATCCGTGATCTTTGCCAACCAATAACGTGGTTAAAGTAGGAAGAAAAAGTTTGACCTATGAATTGTACCTAGCGATTCTGTCGTCGAGCTTTTCGGCAACGCCGCCCCCTCCTCCTGAACGAAACTGAGAGGAAAGATCCCCGTACGTCCATCGAGGCTGCCACGCCCCCACTCCTCATTCACGTACCCGATTAACGTGATGACGTCACCCTCGCGCAACGTCAGCTCGCCATCTTCACCGTGGAACGCAAACCGGGCTACGAGCCTAAAGACGGAGGGTGGAGATCAGAGCGGGCATGGGTAACGCATTTTGAATAGGGTGAGCGGAAAGATTGATGTGCTGAGCAGAGAAAGGGAATTAGCAGGTAAAACCTGACACTGGCGTTCCATTGCTGCTGCTGCTGCTGCTCCCCCTGCTGCTCATGAATTTTCGGCTCCTGGCCGTGCTGCGAAACTGAGCCCGGCTCGTTCTGATTTCGAGTTTTCTCAGACGAGCTAGGTGCCGGCCAATCGTCTAATACCACCAGAAGATCTTCTTCCTGCAGAGACACGGCAGGCTTTACACACGCAGACAACAACACAAAATATGCAGTGTAAGACTGTTTAACGAAAAGAGAAATGTTCTGCAAAAAAGCCAGAAAGTTCAAAGTAGTGCGAATCGAGGAATTTAGCATAGACCATGCTGTAAAAAGAACGTGCTTAAAATATGGACATTAACCTACAGTTTATGGGCTAAATCATAAAAGTACTGAATATCTCATGGAATGTGTTGAACGTCTTGAAAGCGAAAGACAAAATTATTGTTGCCACCATGGTTTTTCTCTAGGCTTTTAGCTCATGTGCACAAATGAAATCATTGAAACATTCGTTCAGAACACAGTCAGGTTTATCTCCTTAACACAAAAGCCAGAAGACAACTGCCGGCCATGAGCAGACTTGCCGTGAACAGATGCCGTTTTAATAACAGAGCTTTTACTCCAGCTGGTATTTACAATTCTTAGGTGTGTATCCACGTATGTGGTATTTACCTGAAGGTGGAGTTCCTCTGGCTCAGGGCTAGGACGGTTTACTTTTGCATTTCCTTGAGTTGCTTTGCTCTGAAACACACACAGATCATTAGCTCCAGTCCTCATATAGTTACTCCGACCACATCAGAGGAAAGTAACTCCCTCCCCCCCCTCCTACTGTCGGCCCACTGGAACCCTGGAATCTGAAGTAATGCTGATTTATTGTACTCTCTTTCATTTATAGTAGTCCATTATATCTTAATTTTCTTATATTGGCTTGTTTGTAAACTATTACTATAAACGTATTAATTTGGTAAATTAACTTGTGTCTCTTTTTGAGTTTGGTCCTCCCATGGTTTCTTCCATCTAACATCCATCCCTCCATTCATTATCTTCCGCTTAACCCACACGAGATCGCGGGCCAGCTGATGCCCACCCGGCAACTCTGGGGGCAAAAGCAGGAAGAACCCTAGATGGGGCGCCAATCCATCGTAGGGCACACACACGGTCACACACTAAGGGCCACTTGAGACACACCAATTAACCTAACGCACATGTCTTTGGGCTGTGGGAGGAAACCGGAGTACCCGGAGTAAACCCACGCAGACACGGGAAGGACATGCAGACTCCACACAGAAAGGACCCAGGCCGCCCCACCCTGGGGTTGAACCCGGGACCTTCTTGCTGTGAGCCAGCGGTGCCGCCCCACCGAGCCCCTTCCTTCTAACATTTAGGCTTTCTTAAATATACATTTGTACGCTATTTTATCGTCATATATGCTATAGTTTTATATTCTGTTTCAGTCTATTCATCATTATTATCCTCTGTAAAATATTACTCAAAGTATTATTCGATTTTAATTGTCATTATCTATTTATATCCTGTTCACATTTATTGTATTATTCTGTTTCACATTGTTATTTAAACTATTACTATAAACTTATGAATTTGACAGTTTATGTATAGATCATCTAAGATTCCCATGAGGTTGGGTCACTTTGAGTCCGGGTCCTAGCTTTCTCCTTTTACAACGTTTATGGAGTTTTTGCTGCCTGATTCTAGGCGATACTTCATTGTAAAAAGCACTACACAAATCAATCTGACTTGACTTGGCACACACTTATAAAGACAGCTGTCTAATGTAACAAAGCTGCATGCTGCTCAGCCAAGCCCTTCCTAAGCCATCCCTCACCGTTTTCTCTCTGTAAAGACAATGCCCTGGCTTGGGTCTTGGTGGCAGAGGCGGGCCTCGTTTCGATAACCTAGACCCAGGGAGCTGGCTGACTGGAGCAGGGGTCTGGGCGGAACCTGCTGTTTTGGTCACTGTGACTGGAGGTGGGCGGAGAGGAAGCAGCCCACTCTCGCTGGGTCTAAAAGATTAAAGAGCAGACACGTTTAAACGGGGCTTATATATTACTATGTCAGCTAGAAAAGATTATGACCCAAAATGCATGATTTGGTGCACGTACCGGGGTGGCAGTGATGGAACAGTAGAACCTGCAGCTTTGGTAACACTTAAAGCACTGACAGCGCCCTACACACACACACACACACACACACACACACACACACGGATTACAGTTATGTCATATAGCAGACAGCCTTACCCAGAGCGATGCACAACTGATACAGGCTTACAATCCAAGCAGTTGTGGGTGGGTTAAGGGCCTTGCTAAGGGACCCGACTGTGGCAGAGGTGGGATTACTGATTACTATAGCATGGGAGCCACCCTTGTTCCAAAAGCGCTGCGCCTCAGGAGGCTCAGGAACACCCCGTTAACTAACATGCAGAGAAACACACAGGGCTTCAGACTCTAGTAAGCCTCTAAACTTTAGAGCTACGAGAAACCGCGTTTCGAGCTGCGTTTATCTGAATTTGCCGCTTCCCTAGAGGCTCCTGCGTGTCAGCAGTCTGTGGGGTGGGGGTGCACACTGGGGTGCCCCCACTTTACATGTTTTCTCTAATGTGGCATAGACACAGCAACCCTTACAGAGGAACGCTTCAGAAGCAGCAAAACTGAATTGGTATAGACGCAACGACGTCACGATGCGCTCCAGTTGAAATGCTGGCTCCAATTCAGACGCTCAAGACTCCGGCGCATGAACCCTGCACGGCCGGCCAAGGTACTGAAAACATGGTATAAAAAATCTGGGTGACAATAACCTATAAACAATACTTTCCACATTGCTTTCCAGCCTGGTCTGCCAATGAATAAACAACGCATAAAAAAGACAAAGTCCAACAGTCTGCATTGCTGGTTCACATTTTACAAGAACAAGAGCTGAACACAAGAACACAAACACAACAGTTTGTGGGAAGGAAGCCAAACCTGGGCTATTTCCAGACACAGGCACATACCAAAGAGCTGATAGAGATCAAACATGATAAAACCAAACGTAAACTCTCTTCCAAGACATACAAACCTCGGTTGAGGGTGTTAAAAAATTTGAGCTCTAAACCCCTGCATAAAGGTTCAGGTATTCTGGTAATAGTGCTCATTGTCTATAAAAGTAAACAAAAACGCAATTTGGAACATTCTTTAATAGAACACGCCCTCATTGTTAGATGAGAAAATACTTTACCTGTGTAGGAGTGTGCGTGGGTGGAGGAGGCCTCCTTTGTGACGAGGGCTTGGCTGGACCTGAGCAAGACACTGCGATAGGTAATTTTGCTTTTTAAAAAATGTATCACATGATCTTACGATTCTTCCTTTCTGTGAGCACGTTTCATTGCCAATAAAGGAACGTTAAGCATTTTGCGTTGCAGTAAAATATCTGTTGGTATGACCATCCCAGACCTACATTATACAGCGTTCCCTCGCCACGTTTTCGCTGTTTCGTGAGTTTTTGCGGAACTTTTACATTACAAAAATCACAAAATATATATAAAAAAATATGAATTCTAACAATAAAGGAACGCTAAAGGAATAGCTGTTAATAAAGGAATAGCTGTTGTTTATACTCAGTGTGTAGGATATGAGGCGCTGTAAGATCGGTACGGACGGAGCAGGTGTGATACGAGAGTGATGTATGGAGTGATAAGTAAAGAGAAACGTTCCATTACTTCAG
>JAUZST010006151.1:0-15060 GCA_034779995.1 Parotocinclus haroldoi
TGTGTGTGTGTGTGTGTGTGTGTGTGTGTGTGTGTGTGTGTGTGTGTGTGTGTGTGTGTGTGTGTGTGTGTTCTATCCTCACAAGGACAGAAAGGTCTAACATAATTTACCTCAGATGTTGCCCCCTTTGTATATGCATAAATTAATAAAATTTACATAAAATACACATTTACAACCTAGTTAAGTTAAAATGATAATACCACATCACTACTGGAAATATTTACTGTACTACTACTGTACTGTCTTAATCTGACATTACATTTAGTTTAGGATGCTGCCAAAGACTACATACTGTATGCCATAGGTTTCACCCATGAGTTTTCTTTGGTCATTAACTTAATTTCATTAGCATTAACTTTAATAGGTGGTGAGCTCACACAATTCTCAATAAATTATTAAAAAAAAAAAAAAATAAATATAAAAAAAAAATACATAAAATATCCAGCATAGTGTCGTAAAATGATTAAAAAGCACATTAAATAAGTGAAAAACTTTAAAGTACAGCTGTGAAAATGCAGACAAATCCCAAAGATCAGAAAGTGATCAACTTTAAAATCTAGCATTTCACGCTCCCACCTGTTTGCAATTTGTCAGGTAGAGTTTGGCAGCTAGATTGATGATCTGCAACTTGACAATGTCCTCCTCACTGGTGAAGCTCTTGGCCATCTTCCTCAAAACATCTGGAGCAATTTTAGGAACATGTTCGCAGTATTCACCGATTAACCACAGGATGCTGGCTCTCGCCATCGGCACCTAGTATAAAAAAGATTTTTATAAAGAATATTTGAAACATCTATACCACTCTATACTACTCTATTTCAAAATGAAATATCCCCTAATTTTTGTGAGCAATGTACTTCAGTTCACAGAAAAATGTACTCAACACAAAGGGAAATAACACACCCAGAGAGAAATGTCAAAACTGCATCGCAGTTGTCTCAGGCAGTTATCTAAATGATTACAGGTGTGGTCTGGTTAGACACTGGGTCTTGCCAAAGACGGCCAAATGAGCGCTTCAGTACAAAAATTCGTGATAATATGATGAACACTAACAGCTCAGTGATATGTGCAGAACACCCTGCTGCTCTCACGGCAGGGCTTCCAACTGACATCCAACTGGCTTCCAACTTTTCAGCAGAATAACGCCTATCCAAACACCTCAACGGTTTCTCCACAACATTGCAACAATTCCTTGGCATGCCCAGCTGGGACACCAGATTCGGCAAACTATGGGTGTGCAATATATATAGCCCCAGCTGAAGCAACTGTGGGAAATGCTACAGTATGCCTCCAATGTCCAACTGAATCTCACCTTATATCCAGGTTAGAGGTGGCCTAACAGGGTAACCAGAGCTTCTTTTTAATTTACAGTTTTCCTTGATAAACTTTTCATTTCAATATTGTAACCACTTACATACATCATCATTACATTCATACATCTAAAGTTTCATTCCTCATTTTTGTCAGTAAGTGTATTAAAATCAGACACCTGATCAAAATCCCCTTTAAACCTGTAGGTGTGAGCTATGACATATAAACCTCTGACATCTGAAGAGCACATGGATCCATACAGGGTCTAAATAGATTCTGAATGAACGATTTTCTCAGACTTCTTACTTGGCATTCTCATCAAACTCTACAGTAGAAGAGAAGCAGACAGAAAGAGACAAACCTGGATGTTGTCTGTGAGCTTGGCCATGTGTTTTATGATGTCACTATGCTGTTCAGGCTGCATCTGTAGGAGCTTCTTAATCACCACCACTGACTCTGCTACCACCAGCTCTGCAGCATGAATGCACACACACAAAGGCCTTGAAACACATATCTCTGGACTCATTTAGCAGAAAAGGTGAACATCTAAACATGGCCAATAAAAGGTGTGGCTGAAACAGATTATTTACAGCTATCTGAAATATTTTTTTTGGATTATTTCTTAACCATATAATGTGAAACTCACCATCTCTATTTGAGAGTAGTTGGACCAGACCATTAAGGCAGGTGTCTCTAACCTCTCCAATGTTGGTGGCACAGCGGCCAATGTCCTGGATGGTGGCTGCTACAAAGTCCTTATCCATGCTTTTGATGTAGGTCTGCATGGATTGATGTTACTGATCAATATACAGGTTAGCAAATCGTATCCTATATTTACTTGTACTGTCATATCTGTTTGTAGTTAAAACACAGCTCTTACCTGGAATTCTCTCAGAATGGTAGATATGTTTGTTTCGTTGGCCAAATTGGTTAATACCTCAAGCTGTGATGTGGTGTATATGAAGGACAACAAGTAATTGTTATTTCACAGCTTTTATAACACATGAGATAATTTCATTCATTTCAGAAGGCTTACTACCTTAAGGATTTTGATCTGTGTGGGGTCAGTTGATCGTATGTAGAAGCTCTTTAGATATGGTTCAAACATTCCCTATGTCAAAGAAAAACATATTTGTATATTCACAACACATACGGTGTTTCAAAATTTGTGAACCCTTTAGAATGTTCTATATTGCTGCATAAATATAACCTAAAACATCAGATTTTAAGTCCTAAAAGTAGATAAGGAGAACCCACATGGAAACCATATAAAAATTAGATTAGGACATTTATTTGATTTAAATGTAATTTCAATGCAATTATTTTTTTTTTATTGTAGTCCACACAGAATGGCTTCAACTCTGGGATGTTATTGGGTTTAATCATATGAACATCTTCCAAAAGGTTTGAGTAAGTTCAGAATGTTGACTTGACCATAAACATTAACTGTACTCTTATTTAACCTTTTCTGGTAAAACAATGTGTGTGCTCGACCAGATTTATCTAGATATTCAGTTAACATACCGATGTTTTGACATTTGTGTTTTGAATTTGCAGCATTTCAGCATTTAATGTTAGATCCATAGTGGCAAGCTGTCCTGACAAAAATGCAGCAAAAACAGCTGCAAGTAATGCAAGCAAAAAATGAACTAAGCTCATGTTTGCTCAGTACTCAGTTCGATTCAGTAGACAGTGATTTAGATTCACAATAGCACTCGGTGCAGATCTTCACTTTGTTTCTCATGTTTTTATACCAAAAGGAAAAGAGTGATAAAAAAACGTGTGTGCAGTACACAACACATTTTCTGGGCTTACAGGCTCCAGCTAGCTGAGCAGTGGTTCGTCAATAGAGTAAGTGTTTGCTTTTACTTTTCACTTTCAATTACTCGCTAAAATACACAATTTTACATTACAGTAAACTCCTCAGTTTATGATACGTTCCACTTATGACTTGTCAGAAAATATCCCTTATTGTAAATCAGGGAGGACCTTAACAATCAAGCTCATGTACTGTGTGAATGTTATGGGGGTCTGGAATTGATTCATTCAAATTACATGATTCCTTGTGGGATACAATTGCTCGCCTCGAGATACCATTCTACTATGTAAAATCCAGAAATAACTGTTTTATCTAAAATAATGTATAGTCAAAACAGCCATCAGCCATCAGAAGGCATCAGTGTAAGGTTTTGTTAAACACATCTGCTCTATACTGTAATGTCTGTTTTCACCAGAAATTAAAAAAACAAATAGTTGTTCTACGGCTTTTACACATTCCAGTGGTTGTATAGGATTGTGTTCTCAAATGATAAAATGCTTTTTTAAAGGATATCTAAATTATGTATATTGTACTTCTAAGTATTACATCAACAAAACACAACAATTAGGTTGACTTACCCTCCTTTTGATCGTCATGGTTGCTACATTTTGAAGAACCACATATTGGACTTCACTGCAGTAAAAGTAAAATATGACGCATCTTAAAATGTGTAATGTCACGTAGTACATAAAAATGCATTTACAATTTAATTTACAGCAGATATGTTCTGCTACGTTCCCTAAACTATGCATTTGCAAACACCCCAGCTCAAGGAGAAGAACTATATTCCTAGGCCTACAATGCTAGGAGATGACATTCCTCTGACTTTGACTGATCACTGCAGCTGGCCACACGATACACTATTAGCAGAGTCAGTAAAGTGTGAAATGCTTGCTTTTTATGTCCATTTTCCTCTCTCACTGACCTGTGGCTCCTCATCAGCCTCACCAGAGCCTTGGCAATGACTCCCACCTCTGCCTTAGGCGCAAGATGGAAATATAGCTGAGCTACTGCCATCACCACCTACAGAAGGAAAGAGAAAGATTAACACTGAGGTAGGAGCTGATAATGATAGATTCTGTGATGGAAGATGTTTGCATGTGACTTGTACTAACGGCAGCGTTACGACTCTGTAGCAGGGGTTTGGTGTTTCGTAGCAAAAGTCGGTGGTCAGGATCCATAACATAGGGCTTCCTCTTGGCCAGAGTAGCTGCCTCAACCTTTTTATCTTCATCGTCATCATCATCATCATCATCAGAACCATAAAATGCTCTCTCTCCACCTTCCTCCAGCAGAGACTCCTATAAGACACAGAGGTCATCAAATGCATACCGCATCGTAAACTTGCTTACTAATTTATTTTGATGTATGGGATAAAATAATAAATTACAGCTGTTAGAGTACTAACATTAATGTTGGGGTTGAGGAACTGGGTCCTGGCATAGCGGGTGAGCATATTGATGATGACTACCTGACCCCACTCTTCCACATCAATCAACAGGTTGCAAAGTTTACGGTAATTCTTATGGATCAGATCAATCCGCTCTGGACACACCTCCTCAAATGCCATCACCACACTGCCAGCAACAAGCTAAGAACATACATATAATGCTTAATTAATGTATAAATGCTAAATTAATCGCATGGATATCCAATCAATAGTGTTTATATAACATACTGTCGTTTTATCAGCAAGCAGCTTTTCAATGACCTCAATCAGTTGGTCCTTCTGCTCAGGATCTAAGCTGTGAATATTTAAAAGTGAAAGACAGACATGTCAAAAATGGAAAAAGACACAATAAGTGACTAATCTTAATATAATTATTGTTGAATGTACAGTGGAGTATTTCTGGTCTGTTGAAATTGACTCTAATGCTTTTGTTAAAAGCATGCATTAGCATGTGACTTTGTTAGATAGTCAAACAGCTATTGCAGATTTAACTAGGAAGGTGGAGATCTCAGATCTCAACATCACGGCTGTGATAATTAATTGATTAAATATATATCAGTTTTTTCTTTAAATTGATAATATTTTGGGATTATATATTTGGAAGCTTTCTAATACAACCAAAGACTACTCTTTAACAAGATAATCCATTCTGCAGTGTGTAGAAACTTGGTTAAGAACTACAGGAATCGTCTGACCTTTGTAAAACAGGTTCTTGCACCAAATATTAAGTTATGTTTTTTATTGTATCAAATACTTAATAATAAATAAATGCAATAAAATGAAATTTAATTATTTAAAAAAATCATACAATGTGATTTTCTTTTTTAAAAATTCTCTCACAGTTGATGCGTTTCTACGATAAAAATTACAGCTCTCTCCATTCTTTTTAGGTGGGAAGACATGCAAAATCAGCAGTGTTTTAAACGCTTATTTTCCCTACTATATATGCTTTAAAAAAATGGAGAAATTGGTTATACTTAGAGTTGAGATATAATACCACAAGTTTAACACAATTCCCTAGATTCCTAATGCAATTGGGTCAGGCAACATAGAAGGAAGGTACAGCAGAGCACCCTTCTCAGAGTGTCTACAACCATTTTTGGTTCTTCCTTCTGTTCATTAAAATGATTAAAAAAAATCACTAATCATCCCACCCACCTGAGATGCTCCCAGATTACTTATATAAAATAAGCAGCAATAACACTTACAGCTTACACTCTCATTTTGACTTACAGACATTTAACAATATATATTATAATATATAATAGCTTGAACAGAATTGTACATAATATAGAATATATATGTTCCCGTACTTTTTTTGTGGTGCCCTGTTACACCAAGTTTGAACTAATTCTATGGTAGAATTTTTTTAGTCCTGCAGTTTAATAAACCAGCATGTGGCATATACTGTTCACACAATTCCAATTTTCATCATTTTTGCCGACTGAAGCTTAAATGTCACCACTCAACCCTTCTTCTGAGAAGGGGGGCAATGAAGCCATTTATTCTGTACTATAGCCAACAGAGCCATTTTGACTCTTAGTTTTTAGCTTCGACATAATCCTAAAGGGAATAACTCCTTGCATATAAGTAAGTTTTCAAGCCATGGTTGATGGAGATAATCAGAAGACTGTATGAATGTAGTATAATTCTACTGACAATGCAGGTTTGAAGCAGCTTGTTGAATTCCACATTTTCAGCCTATTTGTTTGTTTGCCTATTTGTATAGTTCATGTGTTAGTAGGCATTCAGTAAAACCAAATGTATGTGCACAAGCGCTGAATAAGTGAGTTTTCATATGTCCTACTTAACTAGTGTATTTAGAAAATAAACAAAGCATTTCACCCTGTATAAGACCCTGTACAATTGGAAGCTGTCTGGACCTTGTACCTGTAGAGTTTAGGGATAGCATGTGCAGCTGTCTTGCGGACGTAAGGAGACATATCAGAGGCAGCCTCTTTAATGGCCAGCATCATAATGGGTACGATGATAGTGACTCTTATACTGGAAAGAACACGCAAGGCACTTGCACGTATCAGCTGATTAGGATCCTACAGTTTGGGGAGAAGAGAAAAGTGAGAGAAAATAGAAAGTATTTTATATTTACATGTAAGACCATAGTAGAATGGCTACAAGGATTACCTAGATAATCCCATCAAACCGGTTTGACTATGCAGAGGGAGAAATCTAATTTCCTATATTATGTTTCTATCCAGTGACTGAGACAAAGGTATGACAGAGTCATATGATTACTAATTACCAATTTGATTAATAATGGCGTCTAACATGCTATTGAAATGTGCTGACCTTGAGTCCCCTCTGGAAGGTGGAGATTGACAGCAGAGCCAAATCCTGCTGCTCCTCAGCGTAACGCACTAAATATACATACACCAACTTCTTTACCTATGACAAAGTAATATACACATTGATTATGAGCTGTGTTCACTCACACATACATACACTAACACATTCAAACAAGCTGACTGTATATCTTCTACACATTTTAACCACACAGTTCCAAGTAAGGTCTGAACACTTTGTAAATATATTATATTTATATTGCATACATTACTACAATGTATTGTAGTGATTATATATACACGTTGCATACATTTTGTTATGTTTATATTTTGTGCTAAAATAAAAAATAAAATCCATTTTTTCCTCAACATTCTGCACTCAATACTCCTAAATGTGAAAGTGACAACAAAATGTTTTGAAATGTTGCAAATGTATTAAAAGCTAAACTAAAATTTCACATGGATGTGAGTATTTAGCATTTTTGCTGTGATGCTCTATGGGCCTTCCATTTCTCTTGATCATCTTTGATATGTTTCTATACTTTGGCTGGTGTACACCTGTGGTAAATTCAGTTGATTGGACAGGATTTGGAAAAGTTCACCGTACAACAAACAATGACCCTAAATACAACAGATAAGTGGCTTAGGAGCAACTGTTTGAATGCCCTTGAGAAGCCCAGCCAAAGCCCTGACTTGAACCCAGTTGAACAGGTCTAGAGAGACACAGACACTCAAATCCAACCTGACAAATCTGGAGAGTATCTGCAGAGAAGAAAGGTATAAATTCCCTAGATCCAGGCTTGCCAACTGTGTGACGTCATACTCAAGAAAAATGGAGGCTGTAAATGCTGCCAAAGTACTGAGTAAAGGATCTGGATACTTTCCAAATATCCTGTGTATAAAGCCAGTTAAAATAATGAGACAATAATAGAATACTTTGTGATTTATGTATTGAGAAAATGTGGCAATATTACATATAGTAACAAAAGTCTGGAAACATCTAGGATCAGCAGTTAATTTGAAGCTCATGTCATGTCAAAACGATTAGTTGCTGTAATTTCCGCACAAAATAGACAACAGCAGATACTCATAGTAACGGTTCACATACTCTTGCCACTCACAGATATGTAATATTGGATAATTGTTAATAATTAAATGACAAAATGTTCAGTCCTTTTTTCATTTGTTTCATTGAGTTTTATATATCTACTTTAGGTCATATTTATGCATAGATACAGAAATCCCTAAACAGTTCACAAACTTTCAAGCACCTTACAATAATCTGTTGTAATTATTGTTTGCTTTTAAGACTGCAAAATACTGGCTTACTGACCAGATCGTCCAGGTTTTTTATCCCGAGCATGGATAACCGCATTTGCTTGGATTGTACCTTGTAAATTCTTTCTTAATCAGCTGATGTACCAGTTATTTAGTTGGTATAATCACAAAGTTAAAAATGTTAAGAGCTTCTCAGTATGACACCGGCTTTATAGACATGGCACATCAGTACCCGTGTCTAGTGCTTGTTTTTGTAACTTGAACATGGTCACCATTCAAGCTCACCTCAATGTTCTTGCATGCCACATTCTTCACCACTGCAGGAAAGAGATCAGATGCATTTTTCCCTCTTGCAATCATCTGTGACAATAAAAAATCGAATTATATATACTGTCCAATAATTCAGGCAACAACGTGATCGCTAACTGTGAGCTATTTCCTTCAAAAATGACATACGTATATAATAAAACAGAACATGAACAGAGACTGATACAGTATGTATTATGTGGTATAAAAGGCATTGAGTAGACTTTAACTGTATGTATACTGTATAGAAAATATGTACCTCCTACCAAACAGTCTTCTGAAATGCCCCGCTATAAGATCTAGTCATGGCCCAGTTTGAGGTTACTGGCCGCAGCAGTCAGGTTATAACTTAATATAATTATGTAGGTGACATTTGATTGTAATTAGGGAGATGTTCTAGTCAGCAGACTTACCTAATATTATTTCCCAATGCTCACATTAACCATCCTGGTTTAATTGTGTGTAAAGTCCATATAGACAAATGTAATCCAACAGGTAGATCTCTAGTTGCTTCAACCTTCTTAATTATTGCAGTGACAATGGCCATTATCAACTGTCTAGAAATTTTCGTTGCACAACCTTTCTCGTAATCACTGATAAGAGAATAATGTCTGTGCATCACCTCTTATTTACATTAGTCAGCCATAAATTTAAAATCACCACCTTGTTTCTATACTCATTATCCTATTTCAGCCTCATTTAACATAAGGTGCAATATATAGCTCTACAATTATAGACTGTCGTCCATCTGTAGCTACTTATTGGTCCAGCAGACACAGTTGTTAATGTCTTTGGGTTAGTTAACTATTCTTAGTCCTGCAAGAACACTGAGGTATTAAAAACTCCAGCAACACTTCTGTTTCTGAGCCACTTGTCCCATAACAATACACTAACACATGACCAGAACCAACATGTCAGTGTCACGACAGTGCAGAGAATGATCCACCATTCAAATAGGACATGATCTGTGCTGGTCCTGATAATTAGAAAACAGAATTAATGGGGACTAGCATGTACAGTATGCAGTGAAAAAACTACAGTCTATTATTTTTATAATAATTTTTAATTATTATTATAATAATTATTTTTTTAATTTATAGAACTGCAGTGGCGACCTTCTAAATAAGTAAGGGGTGATAAAATAGTTTTAATGCTATGGCTGCTCAATATATACCCTAGTAAAACAGTGTGTTATTCAATTCAATTCAAATCAATTTTATTTATATAGCGCCTTTTACAATGCAACATTGTCTCAAAGCAGCTTTACAGTAATACAAGACCTTAAAGGTCAATCCCAAGTTGAGCAAGCTTATGGCGACAGTGGCAAGGAAAAACTCCCTAAAGTGATAGGAAGAAACCTTGGGAGGACCAAGACTCAACAGGGGACCCATCCTCTATGGGCGGCCTAGATGTTAATTAAATAAATACTAAATGTATATTAAGTTATAGCAAAACTCTTAAAATAAATAACAAATTATTATTAAAATTTATCTTAGCAATAGAAAAAATATAGGACAATCTTAATCATAAAACAAAATTCATTATATAATGAGTCATTAGTGGGAGGAACTTGGAGGCACATCGTCTCCTCCTGTCCAACCAATGGAGGGAGCTCCTGTACTCTGGTGGGACCTGCCTCCGCTGTTAGAGACCATCAGAGTGATGCCAGTGTTATGAAGTGCACCTTGTGATGTTACTGAGTACTTGGCTTTCTCTTTGCTGAAGTGTTCAAATAAATGCTTGTGGGGATTAGATAACTATGAAAGAAAGCACTCTTCTGTGGTCATCAGAAAAAGTCGTCTTTTTATTTGGTCATCATGTAGATGCGACTATTTATCAATTTGGGTCATTTTTAAGCCCATTATACCTGATAACGCTGCAAGGATTGGAATTTTATATAGGTTTGCAGCTGTTGGGAGGACATAGAATATTAAAATAAATCATCATGTATATAATGAAGGAATTGATTACTGCAGGTTTTACTCAACCTAAAATTCTACGTATGCACTAAACTGCAACTTATTAAAGCAGTAATATAATACCTCGACACTAATGTTTTAAGCATTGCTCTGAGATTGTTGATTTATAATGCTCCTCAGTCACTGATCTTTCCTTGCAGTGCCTTGGGAAATACCTCTTTCAAAGTCTTTGCTTGACTGGTTCCATTGATTAATACTATTGAATCCATTGGTGCAGAAAGTTGCGGTAGTTACCAAACTTTGCAATATGTAACCTTTTGGTTGGCATCTGATTGTTTTATACCCGAAACACAAAATTTTCTTTTGCAACTCCAGTCTCACTTTCTCTGTCATCAATCTCTTACCTCAGTGTCCAGTTATTCTGTTCTTTTGTTAATTTAGCAATAATTTGGCAGATAATTAACATCAGTATATAATTAACTAAATTTACTTGATTTCTTTGTAAGAGAACTTCTTGTCAGAGATTTGGAAACGGGACATGCTGCTGTCCAGGACGGTTTACACTCCTGCAGCTCTCTAATTTTTAGTTAGCCTGAATAATTCAAATCAGTGTCAGTGATTGTTATTCAAAATCACAGGCCCTCTCAAAAAAGTATTCAGTGAACAGAAAAGGACAAATACTTATTTGTCAGTTATAGTGAAAGCATTTAAAAGTTCACAGCAAAATGTTTTTGAGTTAAATAAGCTTTAAATTAGTGAATGTTTTAAGTAAAAATAAGAGTCAAGCCATATTGTTTGAATGTTTTAACACAATTTTAAGGGAGAGTTTTGGGTACCTGATTCCATGAATTGAACATGCTGGCCATATTGTTACTTGTTATTATAACATAATATAAACAAAACAACGAACATGATTCAATATATTATTGTAGATGTGTTTTAGTCACATTTCTCCTGGTTCTTTAGTTTTATTTACATGAAATGTTTAATGCTAATTCTCCTTGACTGGTGTGCAGAAAGAGTTCTTTCAGGATGATGTGTTCCCTGAGACAGCAGTATGGTGGGAGTCAACTCTGAGTGCTGCTGCCTGGCTCTCTGGTTCTGATGGACAACACCGCAAAATCAGCCTAAAACCTAAAGATATGACCCCAGGTACTTCAGCAAAGTTGATCAAACCAAATCGGTTAATGTTACACAGTAGGTGACTAATAATTTGCTGAATGTTTGTCTGTTGTTGTTCCTGCAGTGAGTGAGGCTCCTAAGGAAGCTCCAGTGAGGAAGTACCTTCCTTCATCTGTGTACCTTGAGGAGAAGACAGATGAACAGAAAAAAGAAGAGGTTTTAATATGTCCACCAGTTTACTAGACATAGATTATGTATGATATTTCTTTAAATGTTTTTATGTTTCTGCTTTTTAGCTTTTGAGTGCTATGGTTGCCAAGCTGGGTAACCGAGAAGACCCATTGCCGCAGGAGTTATTTGAGGGAGTGGATGATGACGAATGGGTAAGATTTAAAAAAAAAAAAATGGACAGTTTTGATATTTGCATTTTGCTGTTGTTACTAAGACTTCATCTTTGGATGGGCAGTTGAAATAGGTGGGAAAAAATGTTTCTTTACATAATTAGGGGGTATAAAATGGGTGTGGTGTAATTTTGAGAAGTAGACAAAAGGAATTTGTGGCCTAGCTGTTACTGGACAACAAATCAGAAGGTACAAGGTTCAAATCCCACCCCTGCCAAGCTGCCTTGACCAAGACCCATGACTCACAATTGCTTGGAGTGTATGACTATCAATTGTAAGTCGCTCTGGATAAGCGTGTCTGCTAAATGACATAAATATAAATGGTAAAACAAAATAAAATGATAAGTAATTGTATGAAGTTGACATTGTGAGCAAATGTTGGTTTTGATCAAAATGTCATGTCAGGCAGGAGTGCCTGTAAGATAAAGATTTGTATAATAATCATGGATAGTTGTTCCTAGGATAGAACAATGTCTAGGCCCAATTTGAGTAGCACAGTGTATATACAAGTAATAACCGTGTTTTTGATTACAAATCATACAAAAAGTGAAACTAATTTTCAGAATATATTATTATGCACGCTGCTCCCAAAAATAGGGTATATTTCAAAATTTATATAAAGCGATTTAAAAATGATTTTATTTTATTAAACAAGATCATTAGAAAAGCAATTGAAAAGTCAAAGAAAGTTGTTTGTTTACACAAAAAAGATGCAAACTCAATTATCGTGATTGAGTAGCAAGTGACATATTTATGGGGCTGAACAGAAGCATGTTAAACTGGACAAGAGTACCAAACATTAACTGTTTAGTAAAGTGTATGGTCACCCAAAACAGCCAAAACAAACTGACAGTGATGGGGTATGAACAGAATCAGATTGTCCAGTTGTTCTTGTGGGATCCTCTGCCACTCTTGCTCAAGGGCAACTTCCAGCTCAAGGTGCCAGACGTCTTCCGAGTACATCTCAAACATGCTCAATGGGATTCAGGTCTGGAGAATGTAAAGGCCAGTCCATGCGTTTGATTCCTGCCTCCTGAGCCATGTTGCTGACGAGATGCCCATAGTGGGGCCTTGCAGGATCTCATCTTTGTATCTGACAGCAGTCAGTAAAGCATTTCTAATGACGGGAAGCTTGGTATGACCACTAATGCTAAAGCCAGACCAAATCCACCACCGAAGGAGTCCCTTTCTCGTATAAGACGTGGATTGTCCCATATTCCTCGTTCACACCAGATCAGGACACGATGATTGTCAGGCTGAAAACTGTATCTCATCAGAAAAGAGGACAGTTGATCACTCATCATAGATCCAATGACGATGCTCATCAGCCCCCCTTATACGTGTTCTATGGTGTTCAGCAGATAACGGAATGTATACCATTGGTCACCGGGCATGCAGTCCAATATGATGGAGCCAATTTCTTATGGTCTGGGTACATATCCGTCGTTCAGTGGCAGCAAGAAATTGTTCCCGCAACTCTGCATTGCTGCGCCTTTCCAAAAAGGTCAAGTAGTGATCATCTCTTGCTGTTGTGGCAGATTGGTGACCCTGCCCTTGTTTCCACTGTTCTCTGTGTTTGACCAGCTTAAAGACGTCCTATGGCTCTCCAAACCTTACATTCAGACAAATCGGGATGCAGAGGCATTGCAAGGGCTGGGAATTTGTAGGATGTGAACTTTAAAGATCAGGGAACGTTCAGATACTCCAGCACTTTCAGCCTTTTATATAGTGCATTTTCAAAAAATTAAATCAAAGTTGTTTTTGCATCTCCTTAGCATTATAGAACAATTTTCTTTGACTTGTTGTTTGCTTTTCTGAAGTTCTAGTTTAACAAAAAAGGTCAAATGTTTAATGTTGTATGTATGTATTCATTTTGAAATATTCATACGATCCTTTAATATTTCAAATAGCATATTGTGATGTTAATAAATGCTTTGTTCTCTCTGTCTTATATGTATGTATAAAAGAAATAATTTAATGGAAAAATTAAATAAATGTTTGATTTTGACACTGAATAAAATCATTCAGTTTAGGTCGAGTGACTGTGGATGGTCTGTGACAATCAGTATTCTTCTTTGATTTTAAGTAGATACTGAAAAGCATTGAGGCCTGTTTTGAGAACATATCCTGCTCCACAAAGATCCAAACAGTCATTTTTAATAATCGTCTCCCTTCATAAACAATCATAAGCAATGCTTTTTATGAAGTTATTTTATAAAAATTCTATTTCACAAACCATTCACAATTCATCAGATACTGGCGACTTAAAGTAAAGTCATGTGTTATAATCCAGCACAGCACTAATATTAGTACTAATATAAGTTTAATGCCACCTCTGTGTATTTCCACCCTTGGTCCTCCCGAGGTTTCTTCCTTAAATTGTTTAGGAGTTTTTCCTTTCCACTGTCACCCTAGGCTTGCTCAATTTAGGATTGTCCTTAGATAGAATGTATTTTTGTAAAGTTGCTTAAAGACAATTGTAAAAAGTGCTATAGAAATAAATCTGACTTGGCTTGACAAGAAGATGGTAGGTATTGTGAGCAGTACAGTGTAAGTGCACTTGGTCCCAAAAATCCTACAGTTTATTTCATTGTTTTTCCTTAATTGCATTTCCAGAATGACTAATGGAACCTTACCTTACCTGGTGGATCCTCTAAGGTGGCAACAACAAGAATATAAAGGAAGGTCCTGTGGTAATATGTCCCATTTCTGCGTGTTTGAAGCCCACATTCCATTGCATACATTTCTGCATCACATAAAACACATTAAACGCTTTAGACTGAAAAATGATGTCACTGAGCTTCATCATAACTATAATGACATAAATGCAAAACTTTGTTTTTAAAAGGGAACAATTGCACACTCTTCACATTTTACAGCATATTTTATAGGGATTACTGTAGTCTGCTTTTTGAAGATGTAATTGAAAAAATATATAGATGTAGGTATTTTGTTTTGTTTCTAGAGTCTTTGTTTAAACAAGTTTCCATTTGAATTCCACTGGCATAAATAAAAAGATTATTTAATATATCTGTTACTCTTTGTTACTAGACATTTATCTATACAAAATTTACTCAAAATACAGCGTGTGTGTGTGTGTGTGTGTGTGTGTGTGTGTGTGTGTGTGTGTGTGTGTGTGTGTGTGTGTGTGTGT
>JAUZST010006152.1:0-15060 GCA_034779995.1 Parotocinclus haroldoi
TGTGTGTGTGTGTGTGTGTGTGTGTGTGTGTGTGTGTGTGTGTGTGTGTGTGTGTGTGTGTGTGTGTGTACATAAATGACCTTACGGTGTTAGGAAAACTTAGCCATGTTCTCTTGTGAGTACTGTTTTGCAGGCGTTCCATTTTTTTTGCTTGTTTTTCCTTTTTCAAAAATGACAACTTTTATTTGGAAAAACGAAACGAGCTGAGAGATTTCCTTTATAGCGCTCTATAGCCATGCAAGTTTCCGTCTGATATTCCACTAAATGTAAGAAACACGGCATTTGCAACAAGAAAAAGCACAATTGGTTCTAGAACAGGTTTGGATCTTACACAACATGCACGGTGTAAAACTTTTCAAACAACAATTAAAAATGTGCAAAAACAAGATTTGTATCTAACGATAAATCTGTACGACTACTTAAAAAGGAAGTGCCCCAAAGAAGAAACTGAAAGCCAGATGGCCTAGTTAGTGTATGGGGATGTAACTGCAGTGTGTCTTTTTAAAGCAGCACTTTGGAAAACTGGTAAGAGAGAGAAAGATTACTGGTATGAAATACAATACGAGCTATTTCTCTTTGTTGGTGCAGGAAAGTGTTCAAACTTGCTATTTTTCTGCATAAATATAACCTAAAACATCGTCAGATATTTACACACAAACTGTTTTCATTTACTAATTGGTCTAGGGGTCAGGGTTAGGGTCCCGCCCTCGGACTCTGTCTGTGTGGAGTATGCATGGCCTCCCCGTGTCTAAATGGTTTTTCTCCAGGTGCTCCGGGTTTCCTCCCACATTCCAAAAAGATGCATTAACTGGTTAACTGGTTATTTTGCATTGGCCCAGTATGAGTGGGAGCCAACTACAGGCACACCGGTTGTAACTTAGACTGGTCAAGTCTGTCAGATGTGGAAACCGTGCATGGAGATGAGATAAATGTTCAGACTGAACCCTTGATATAACGTTTAGCATTTTCCTCAATAAACAAATGACCACGTAACCTCAATCAGTCTCATTTGCTTAATCAGATTCTCTTTTGTGCTAACATGACTTGAGTCATGTTCAAGGTCTTATTTATGGAGAAATGTAGAACATTTGAATTGACTGTTCCCAATTGATTTTTTTCTCCCAACCACAGTTTCTCAACAGTTTACGCCCTCTTTCTCCTTGCCACTTTCAGAGCAGTACAAGCTGTTGTGTGACCATATTGAGCAGATGGCAGTGGAGTGAGTGGCACCTGGAAAGCATTCCTGTTTTCTTCTGTTCGTCCCGCTGTCCGGTCTGGTCCAGTTTTGGACTAAGAACTCCCAGCCTGACCCTGTTATCATAAAGAGCACTGATACCTTTCTCTGGTTAGCATATCTTGATTGAAATATCGTAGTCATCTTCCACTCTGTTCCAGCATCACACCAGCCAACCTCATGCAATACAAGCATAGTATATACTGACCTAACTGATGGTGTGCTGAAGTTCATTAAGGCTTATAAACCTCCTAAAAAGGATCTACGAAAATCGAGGGAGGAGTATGTGTTCAGGATGCATCGGCTGAAAAATGTGGCTGTTCTGTTATTATAGCTCTAGGGAGACATCTTGGATATCGTACGGGCTGGATTTGAATCGTTGAAGAAGTTCGTTTAGTATTAAATTACTATTTGAACGCTGAGTTCTTTTTTTTTTTTTTATCACTGATTGTTATGGTTCTAAATGGATCACTGGATTGTTGTTCAAATTGTCTCACCTGTCAAGGGGGCTGAGTTTCAGTCATATTGATTCCCCAAAGTTGTACATGAGCAATGATTAGAAAAGGGGTGGTGACTAAGTGTCAGGTGTCTCTAACCCTTTCAGATTTGGACGATACCGGATGTTGATAAATCATCTACGGTATTAAGCAGGTGCACCTGAAAGATCAGAAAGAGACCAACACTCCCGGGCCTTTCAACCCCTGTTGAAAGACCACAGTTCAGACTGTAAATACATCTGTTACAGGCAGAATGGGTGTAGACCAGCTTGTCAGTCTTACTTGGAACAAATTGGAAGTTCATTGGTATGTAACATCTCGTCTGACCCGGTAGGTCACTAACTCTTGCGGTTGACTCGAAGCAGTCATGCAGTCACCCTAACCCTGTCCTGCTTTATACCCATTTATATAAATGGAAAAAAAAAACGTCCAGTTGCTTTGCGGTTCACGTAGTGTGAATTTTGTAGTATTATTATAATTGATGTATAATCTATAGCGTGGTGTAAAGAGAGAACATCCCAAGTGCCTTGAATACCCTTTCACCACTAATCATTCCTGCACCAGAGGATGAATCCTGTTTTAATGGGGGTATTTTTTTCAGTTAGTGAGGCATTTACCTGTACACTATACTCTTTGTGTTTGCTGTTTACATGACGTGCTTTGGTTTATAGATCAGTGCTGTCCACCTTTCTGAAATAGTTATTGAAAAAGTACTTCCGTGTCCAGCCCATAGAGGGCGAGCGTGAGCTGTGGAGGAGTTTGGTTGTGCTTTTGACGGTTGTGATCGTACAGAAAGAAAATAGTTAATATATGCGATTTGTAAATACAGAGGTTTTATTACATAATGATGTAAAAGGGAACACTGGATCTTACAAGGTGTTTGTGCAAAGTCACATTTATTTATTCAGTCGTCGAACTTGTTCTATTCGCACAGCGTTGTTCCACCATTAAATCAAGCTGGTTGTGATTGTTGTACAGTCTGAATATTTTCCCCCAGACTGACCTCGTGGTTTCTTAATGTACCACTGCATCTACTGTACAAATGTTGTGTGTTTGTAATAAAATATTGTACACCATAACGGCTATTAAGGATCTCGTTTGTGTTTGCCAAAGTCTTTCCAAGCATTTATTTTAATCTAAAGCGCCTCTGACGTTTTGCACAACAAACCCACAAAATCAATCATGTACAATCTCCATGGGCAAACACTGGCAGGGGCACACGCCTTAGATCACGTGCGATGTGAAGCGTGGGCTGCAGCGGTGTTAACTTCACCGCCATTCAACTGTGGAGCGGAGCAAACACACTATGATGAATGGAACTACAGCATCTGGCGTTTGATGGACCAATCCATATTTGGATGAAGTCAAACTGCCTCAGATGCATTCTGCCAGATGTGTCGTTAGAGGGGGTGGAAAATGAATAAATAATAAGAACAACAACAACCACTATAGTAATGATGTTATATTTGTATATTTCCCAAACCACACAGCTGTGATGAGCAAATCAAGTTTTGGGATAAGTACCCTGTTTTACTACCCAGGCTTGGATTATGGGGGAGGGCCTGGAGCCTGGAGCTGGGATTTGTTGGGCACAAAATGTACACACTGCACAAAGCACCTGCCATTGTAGTGTTCCTTAAACGCACCACCTTCATATTGCTGGTCCCATTTGGAATCGAACCCAGACCCTCAGAACCTGCCTTTCCTACCAGCTAACTCTTACGTCCTTGGTGAAGGAAAATAACAATGCAACAGAATGTAACCAAAAAAGTATGGAAATTGCAGATTTACAAAATAACACCGTGTTTCTAATTTATTTGACTTTCACCTCATCGCAGGCCGTATGAATTCAAGACTGGTCTGGTCAACTTTTATTCTTTTGTTAATGCATCCATAAGGCATCCTGTTCTTCCAAAAATGATTTGGAATGCAGTTTGGTCTGACCACAATACAGGTTACTTACAATACTTGACCATGTCAAGGTCCATCCCTGGTCATTCTTATCCCAGAGAAATTGCTAAGACTTCTGGATTTTTGCACAGTAACATTTTAAGTGGCGTTTTTGAATGTAAATTCACTGTAATGTTTGACCAAGGTTTGATAAAGCAATGCTTTCCCCATGTGGTTCTATCAGCTTTATTGATAATTCATGATTACAGTGCCGTCTGAGGGATCTGTGATCACTAAATTGCCCCCGTCCCAACCTTTTCTAGAATGTGTTGCAGGTCTCAAATGTAGAAATGGGTGTTTATTAGCGAAAAATAACAAAAAAAACACATATTTGGTTTATTGTGGCTGTAATGAGTAAAAGTCATAGTCTATTGCTCACGATTTAAAAATGAAATATCCCGTCATTTTTTGTAAGCAATGTAACATGCATGTTTTAACTTGCAAATTCTGTACTGGCCCAGCTTTTATGGTTTAGGCTTGTGCTTCTCTACTCTGAATGATTAAGCTCTGTGATTAACAAAGACAGATTAAGTGTTAGAGCAGAATGTGGCTGGTGACTTATAAGCACATTTAACAATATCTTCCACAGGGAAAACAAAGAGTTTTTTTTTATAATTGTTTGGTCTAGTCAGCTTTCCAGATCTTTTTTTGAAAGTTTAATACATGCTGACTGTTTATATTTGGAATACACGTAAACTCTCTTAATGACATTCTGAGAATTGGGTTTTTCCAGCTTTGTGGAATTTGTAAAGCTACAGCGTATACCACAAAGAAGTTTGTGAACCCTTTGGAATGAACTGCTCTTGGACTGTGAATGACTAATCACTGTGTACAATAACGCACAGTGCGGTCTGTGAATGGAAGACCACAATTATCCAAGGGGCTCTCAAACATGTCCTTGCAACTGTGTCTATCTGTCTGTCTGTATGTCTGTCTGTCTGTCTCTCTCTCTCTCACAACACTGAACATACGACACCTTGACACAAGTAGATCCGACTACAGTTTGTGTAACTGTGTAAATGTGCTGTTCACTCAAAATACACCCCCCAGCCATTCATGTCTAAACCGCTGGCAACAAAAGTAAATACACCCCTTCGTAAGAAGAGCCAAATTTGGCCATTTTTCCTCCGCGGTATCATGTGACTCGTTAGACTTACAAGGTCTCAGGTGTGAAGGGGAAGCAGGTGTGTTAAATTTGGTGTTATTGCCCTCACACGCTCTCATTCTGGTCACTCAAGATTTCACCTCATGGCGAATAACAATATGAGGATCTAAAAAAAAACGTTGCTCTACATAAAGATGAATAAGAAGATTGGTTTCTTTCTTAGAATGTTTATGGAGTTCATCCTTTCCGCTGTTGCTCAGTTTGGGATTTGGACTTAGATAACATAAGATAATGGCCAATTGTAAAGCTGCTTTGAGACAATGTTTCACTGAAAAAAAGAGTTCTGAAGTGGGTGTTGCTCAAGGACCCAACAATTTGGCAAAACTGGGATCCAGAGCCTGCCTGTCACATTTGTAGTAGAGTCCAAGTGACTTCTTAATAATAATAATAATAATAATAATAATAATAAGTTTCATTTACATGGCGCCTTTCTCAAGCCCAAGGTCACTTTATATTGACTTTATTAACGCAAAAAAATCAACATAATTTACACAACAAGATACACATTTCAAGACAAACAGGCACAACAAACATTAAACAAAAGAGGTAAAGTTCTTCAGTCTCAGCTATTCGCATGTTTCCCCAAGTTTATATAAAGCACATTTGCATAACACTGGAGCCAGTGATCAGTTCCATATGCAAATTCCCTTGGCCATTAATTACGTTACTCACATGTGTTATTCACATAGGATTGGGGAACAGCTGCGCTAATGGCATTGCAAGATGGTGAGAGGTGTAATCTGAGGACAGGGTTTGGTGTTACCTTTTTGACCCCCTGTTCAGACTAGGAAGTGCACCTGTTTAACTTTAAAGAGTCTCCACTGGCCTGTATTTGGGTGTAAACAGCTGACTCCTGGCCTGATGAGTGAGCTCTTCTACGTTGTGCCATCCGTTTTACCATCAGCTGTTTGGTTTCCCTAGTGTACAATTCCTGACAGTCCTCCAGCAATTCATGGCATGCACTGTGTTACCGTACTCCATTTGTGCCAGGAGACCCAGTCTTTGCAAATGTGCTGCATAAAAGCTTGGGGAAGAAGTCACATGGACGTGTGATGAAACACTTTTCCTTCAAAAAGCCTTGTGTCCAGATTATTAAGCATGCATCAAGACACTCTCAAAGAGTAAGAGATGTGATCTCCCAACTTTCTCTTTAGCGGTCTGGGGCGTTAAAATCCCGATCCATTATTGTTCTGCTGTGCGTTATTTATTTAAGCAGCAGGTGTGACTCGGTTAAAGTTAAATCCACATTTCAAGACAAATGTTAATAGAAAATTCAGACACTTCACAAACTTTGGCTTGTAAATTTACGCTTGCTGGAGGTAGCAGGTCTGGTAAACATGTAGACAGTTAATATCCCGTTAAGAACTGACGTAACTGCTTTCGATCATATTTTAAATGATTGTATCCTCTGTTTTAGCAAGATAATGGATGGTTGGTCTGGAGCGAAAGAATATGTCCTGCACAGAGCCCTGACCTCAACTACATGCAGCACCTTTGGGATACACTGGGTCCCAAGCCGGCTCCCTAATACGCTTGTGGTTAAATGGAAGTTACTTTCTGCTGCCATCTAGTGGAAAGCTGTTAATAAGTGTTAATGCTTTTATGAACGAGGGAAGGGAAGCACCAAAATCTCAGCAGACGAATAGACGAGTCACCTGTGACTGAAACTTACTTAATAGCATGTAAGCAGCTGCTGGACTGGAAACGTTTCTGGATGTAGGTTACATCAATGCAGCAGTGTGACTGCTCCTGAATGTTCATAACAGCAATCAGTCACATTTGTAGCCCTGCGAATGCGAGAACGATCATCCTGGAAAACAGGGACAGGAATGCTATGTTCCTCGGTAAGGTAGCAGTTCAATTTAATGTCACCTCAACAGGACAAAATTACACATAACGTCCCCAGAACATCACAGAACCTCGTCCAGCTTGTACCAAACCTCATTAGAGTAAGCAACGGCCTCTTGCGAGCTACTCTGCTCCATATGTTCACGGTATGCGTGAACATACTGACTGACCTTTCAGAAACTGGTTGTGAAGGACGTGCTTTCTAGAAGCAATTCTTACTTGCTTTACTTTACAAGCCATGAAACACTCAGGTGCTCCATATATTTCAGTTTCATTGTTCGGCCACAACTCTGACAAAAATTTCCTGTAAACTGAGATTCCTCCCGTTTGAACATTCAGTTTCTTCCTTCACACTACGACAATTTATTTTTGACAATCATTTACTCGTCTGCCCTGTGACTCATTTTCCACACACCAAACAAGACATTCACTGCACTGTACCACCTCTACTAAACCTACGAATGCCGTCGCACAACCCGCACGTACTAATAGTGCGATCATCGTCATGCAACGGCATCAGCAAGAACCTAAAAAGTTACTACCACCTTAAACAGTCAAGGTGACTTATTTTTGGCTGGGGAGCTAATTAATGCCTGACAAGTCGGTGGATGTGCAGCTGTCCATATACTTTTGGACACGCTTGAATGTGCGCGTTCATTTGTGAGTGCTTTGAGGTTGACAATGCTCAATGTGGTAGCGCTTAAGGCTTTGCCGGGTGAGAGAGCTGCCAAATAGCTGCCACGACTGGCTGAGAGAGTAAATAAACAGAGGTCATGCTAGCCGGCTCTGATTGGACACGCAGGCACGAGCTGTAAAGTTTCTGAGCCTGCTGTCAGACAACAAGAACTCCGGCACTGCTAATTAGTGCCAGACCTGCAGCCGAGCAGCTCCTTCTCTCACATATCACTGTGTCATTTTGTTGTGTATTCCTGCCTTCCTGATCAGGGTGACGTTTTTTTTTTTCTTGAAGATATTTGTGGATATATTTATGTATTTTCACATATTAACCCTGTCCTGTGGGTAGAACAGAGGGCACAGGCTTCAGCTCGTCCTGTATAAGATGCCACACCCATCCATCTAGAGTCAGTCAGGCAGGGTCAGCAAGAGTGGGAGTTTCAGGACAGGGGGATCCTCTAATCAGGCTCCTCTCCTTTAGGCATGGACAGTCATACCTGTATGATGCCCAGCCTGACCAGAAGGTGAACCTGTGTCACCATGGTCATGGGTTATCAGGTCACCATTGAACCGTACAAATAACTAACTAAATGAAATATTAAGGAAAAAGGACTGGGTGAACATGTATATGTATGTTTGATTTATATTTATATTTAGATATTACTTGATTTGATTCACTTAATGCAGTGATCTGAAAATATATCAGTGTGACCCTGTATTGGCTACAAAAACTCACAACCCCAATACTTTAATTTAGTTCTATAGCGCTTTTTTTTTTTTTTTTTACAACGGAGCATAGTCTCAAAGCAGCTTTACAATCTTATAGTATCTTAAATGGCCAATCCCAAATTGAGCTCAAACTCCTTGAAAGTAGAAGGAAGAAACCTTGGGAGGACCAGACTCGAAAAGGCCTAGATGTTAATTAAGTGAATACTTAAAATTATATTAAAGTAATTGTGAAATTAAGTAAATAATATAATTTCAATCAATAATAATATTTAAGTTAGTAATAAAATAAACAACACAATTGATCAGTGCTCAGGGGTAAGTTACTGGAGGAACATCGTCTCTTAGGGACTGAATGATGGAGGGAGTTCCTGCACTCTGGTGGGACTGGGTTCTGTTGATGGAGACCAGTAGAGTGATGCTGAGCTGAAGGAACATCTAAGTTTGGGGTGCTGGAACTGGCACTGGAACATCACTTTGGAGAGAAAAGAGAAAATGTAGTTACTTATGAGTTAGGAGTACAGAGTCTATTATCAATCACTGATGCCAGGTGCAGCATGAAGCTCCGGCAGCACTAACTATAGCAGCATAGCTGAAGGGAAAAAACCATTTAATAGCATAACAGTATACTGATCTATATGCCTCTTTTTTTTTAAGGGAATCTACTAAATATGTAAAATGTACAGTGAACTGCTTGACAGTTAGAATGTGAGCTTTCACATTTTGACCGTAAAATATGTCAAGGTTTACTTTGAATTTGTGAATAATTTGGCCACTTCATGGTTCTACAGCTCATTGTCCAAGATCAGCGCCTGACGTGACAATCATGCTCGAGGATCTAGCCGGAAATCTTCTCAGAAGGAGAATGAAGGTTGTTGTTCTAGTGGAGGCAGCCTTTCTGAGTGTATTGTCAAGATATGGATTTTTAGGCTTCACTTTGTTTTCAGAATCTTTTTTTTTCTGAGTGAGTAAATAAATGACACTGTACAAGCCATGTCAATTCGTGGGTGGTCAGTTTTTAGATAAACATGATGCACTGAGGGTGTCACCAAGGCCTCCAGGCCGATGACCCCGTGTGTTTTGGAGCGAGAGCCAAACAGCAAACAGATTTCTAAACCAAACTGAGTAGCAGCTGCACTTTGCTCAATGTCCTACCGATACTGAATATGAACTTTCTCTGTTCTGAGACACCTAATATTAGTATAATAAAGCTTTTTTTGATTGATAAAAAATGTACATCAGAAAGGATGTGTAATTAAATTTTACTTTAACTTTAACTTGTTTACAATATTAAAGCGAAAGGATACGTTTGTCCTGTAAAATTGTAAGGGGGCTCTAGTACCCTGTTAAGCCACTCTAGCCTGGATACAAGATGAGATACGGTTGGGCATGAAGGAATACAGGTTCTGTATGGTGTCCTGTGGCACATTTGCCCACAGGTGTTGCAGCTGGGCCGCACAGGCACCTGCACACTCAGAAGCTGTCATAGCTGGTATCTCAGCTAGTCCCATAAATGCTTAACTGGTAATAAATCTGGCAACTGGGCAATCCAAGAAAGTTTTGAAATCTGGCAGACTCATTTCTGTGTGTGGGTGAGCAATGTCTTGCTAAAAAATGCTCCAGTCTGATAGCTGGGCAAAATGTCTCTGAATTTGTTGTAGAGGCATGTCTAGCAGTCAAGGATCTCTCCCCAAGAGGTACACTACCCAAAAGTAGTCCCGAGGGCCTTTTTATAGCATTACAAGTAAAGTACTTTTCTACTTTTCTGGTAGCAAACAAACAAACCTGCAATCATGTACATATCTGCCTGAGGCAGAATGTTTTTCTGGGTGAGTTATTTTTTTGCCAAAGGATATAGTTTGAAATATAAAGGATATAGTACAAAAGTTGACCTAAGAAAATAATCTTGACTTCTGTACCCTATAACGCAGTCATGACCAGACAGACCAACACACACACACTACTGTAATGTATCCTAATCCTAATCAGTCATTTACCGCCCAGTCTAATCTCAAGCAGTGACTTTGTTGCAGTCGCCATGAACTATCAGTTCTGGACCGTTCTGCAACGCATTCTCATTTCCTTCAGCAGTGCTCGTTGTGTTCTTGGTGTGATCCTTGCAGGACACCCACGCACATGGAGAGCAGCAATAGTACTAAATGTCCTTTGCCTGGTTATGGATAGATAAACATCCAGTCTTTAGAAGCCCTTTTGTAGGTTTTTCCAGCTTCATGCATCTCTGCCATTTTTTGTCTAAGCATCTCTGAAATGTTTTGATTGGAACATGGTTGAAGTGAACAGATCTTTCCTGAGAAGATCAAACTCAGATTTTGGGCCTTTGTTATGCTGCTGGTCTACAAACATCTACGTTTACAGGACCTAGCGGAAGACCTTTTCCAGAGCAAAGGTTAAGGGCCTCAAAGGCTCAAGGTTCCAGACGTGGGAGTTTGGATGGAAACTCGCATCTTTTGAAGACGAGAGAGTCGTAACCAGTGAGCCAGCGCTGCCCTTGACCTCAAATCAGCTCACATTATGACGAAACGCTTAGCTGTTAGCCCAGAGGTTCACATTTTTCACCAGCTCCCACTGCAAATGATTAATCAGTGCTGAATAATCACATGAAGCGTGTAATTGCATGTGTATTAGTTTAGACATAATGTATTTGTCTGTTTTTAGGACCTGGGTGAAGGTCAGACCACACCGCATGAGTAATTAACGTAGCTGTGTACTCACTGTATATACGCGTTGGGTGTCTGGAACGTTAGTAATCCAGGTGTAGTGCACAGTATCATCCATGAAATAAAGTGAATTCGGTTTTGGACTCTGATCCAAAGCCCCAGTTGTTCCTCTAAAATGCTGGTTATTTGTGTAAGAATTTGTTTGGTCCATATAACACTCGAAAATGTGACCGTTTATTTTCTATTTCTTTCGCTAATTCGGATTTGTTTTTCGTTTTCACTGAGATCTAGGCATGTCTAGTACTTCGCATGACCATATGTGAGGAGAGCGGGACAGATATTTATTGTGCTAACCTCAAGTTACGGCTCTGCAGGCAAGAAATTGTAAGAAGGTATGTAAACATTCAATCTGCAGAGGTTTCGTCGTGTCAAAAGAACTTTTCACTATATGGCTAAACCATCAAGGATGGGAAAGCATGTGTGTGTCTCCGTGGCTGTGAGTAATATAATCCCATATGTGTGTGAGTGTGTGTGGTTTAGTTATATGTCAGTGTGCATGTGTAAGTCCTAAAATGACCTTAACAACGTCTCATTATTTCCTTTGAAGTGTCACGATGGTATAATGTCTAACATCAAAATAACCAAAACTTTACTGTCCATACAATTAACAGACAGATATATCTTTTAGCACTTATTGTTACTTACTGCTGTATTTCACATCAGAGGGCGGGGACTCTCTCTTCTCTCTTCTCTCTTCTCTCTTCTCTCTTCTCTTTCATCGAAGCTTTCCAGCTGAGGGCACAAGATCCTACAGCGACTCAATAATCCCAATATGCAGATTGTTTCTCATTTTATTCAGCATTTTATTTATTTGGATGATTGTCATATATGCTATGGTTTCGTGTTTTTTATTGCATTATACTCTCTTCTTATACTTTTATATTTTCTCTAAAACGCTAAAAAAAATCTAAAAAAAAATGTAATTATGTTCTATTTGTTCATAATTTTTTTTAGCTTCTGCTTATTTAAACGGTTACTATAAAACTGTATTACATATGTAGCTTAGTTTACTTCTTATATATATCATCTAAGGTGCCTACAAGTTCAATGTAATCTTTAGGGAGTTTTCCTTGCCACTGTCACCCTCGGTTGAAGATGATAGAAGTGTGTCAAGCTGCTTTGACACAGTGCTACATTATAAAAAGGGAAAAAAAGGATAGGAAAGACTGGGTGTGTGTGTGTGTGTGTGTGTGTGTGTGTGTGTGTGTGTGTGTGTGTGTGTGTGTGCACGCCGCCAGGTTTATATGTAGGGTGAGTCAAAGGTTTATCTAAAAACCTCAGCATTTAATGGGTGAGGGGGTTTATCTTTTAGGCTATGTATGCAACATGGCCGCCATCTTGAAAGCCGCCATCTTGGATCAAGGACAAATTTTTTTCCATGCAAAGGTGGTCATGTGAGATATCAAAGAAGCTCAGAATCATTTTAGAAATCGATTGCTGCAATAAGATTTAGAATATCTCTTGTGGTTCAAAAACGATCAACACAGAAATTGGTCATGGGTAACTGAAGATGGAATTGATTATTCTGATGTCCGGGGAACGAAGCTGCCGTATCATAGCAACAGACTTCAACAACCGACGCCCAGAAAGATCACTAAGTTCACACAGCACTGTTTTATCACTCATAACCAAATTCAGAGAAAATCGAAACGCAGTGATCGTCTGAAGAACCGCCACCGACCAACAAACCTCAGCGATGGTTTTGGGAGCTTTTGGGAAAAGTCCACGATGCAGCATGTTCAGGGACTTTTGACTCACCCTATACAGAATCACAGTTTGGGCCGAATATCCCCGTGATGGTATAAATATCTGACAATATCTGGGACGTTTTGTTGGTTCCAAACATAATAAAAACCCTTTCATTTCTTTAAAAAGCTAACACAGAGAAAATAAAAACAAAGTTAAAGTTCAGAGTTGGGTGTGCGTTGATTAGCAGCGTTAATTAGCTAGTGATATAATGTCAATGGAAATTTTCCCCTGGGGCTGAAAGGCTTCACACTCACACTCCTTTCTGTACCTCCTCAGTCCAATTTATGCTCATGGGCTTCTGGGGTTCTTTCCAGCAGCACGGTGGTGCCAGTCCATCACAGGCGCATGCACACCCACACTCACTCACTTACTCCTATTGGTACACTTTAGAGACGCCAGTTGACCTAGCACCTGTCTTTGAAATGTTGGAAGAAACCCACGTACCTGGAGGAAACCCACATAGACACAGGGAAACAATAAAAGCCACACAGGCAGCGGAGAATCAAGCTTGATATGCTAACGAATTTCAGGGGAAATATTTGAAGTCCATGACAAATCCACGTTTGACATTGACGATATGTTATACAGTGCGTGCACATTATTCTGTTGCTAAAACAGCAAATGTAATGGTGACCTAAGACTGTAGTAAATAACCTTTGAACACCCAATTAAGTGACTTACATGCGGTGAAAGCGGCAAAAAAAAACACCCCAGGACGAGTAGAGACTTCCAGAATACTTCCAGAATAAATTGCTGTAATGGGAAACTCCTCTTCTGGGAAACTCGCTGATTGCTCATTCAAATCACTTTAACATTTCTGCTCAAACTGTACTTTCTTGAGCAAATGAATGTTGGTCAGGTGGTTCAGAGGTCTAAGACCTCAGCCCATCATTTCCTGAGACCAATGAGCTTCCATCCTGAGAGGGTGTCACATGCAGACTCGATTTACTGTGGTGATAGGAGACCAAAACCTGGCATGGCCACAGCTACTGCTGCCGACTCTGTGACGGACTGGGCTCAGGGCTACACGTATTGGGATAAACTGTGGAGAAAAACATCAGTCATTCATTGTCCATTGTCTGGTAAAAGTATGTGAACCTGGGATAAGAGCATCTCCAAAGGTAGGTGTTGTGGTGTTCCAAATACTGAGATGAGATTGGAGGTGTGGATTAAAGAGGTAGCTTATACACAAATGGCTGATATTCTCAAGCAAGATTTTTTTGTGTGACTCAAAGCATGATCAAAGCCCATACAGACTTGGGTGATTTATTGGTCCACGACAAGACCAATTGTCTACAGGAACTTCAGTACGCGTTGTCTAGGGGTGGATATCCTGGACAGATCTGATCAAGAGCACAACCACAAATGGGAACCGCAAAAGACCCGCAGGTTCTTTAGCACGTGCATAAGAAAAACGCTGAACCAAAGGTCCAAGCTGACGTATGCCGGCGGCATATGTGGATCACAAAGAAATGTGACTGTACGCACTAATGTGCTTTTTCCTCCCGCATGGATAATGATGTATAAAACAGTGTGCCAGGAAGCATAAGTTGATTAGCAGTCAGTGTTCCTCACAGCAACCTCATCCGTCTTCATCAGAACCTCACCCCACCCACCGCACTGAGCACATATTTGAACAACTGAGCTCCGTTTATGTAAAGAGTGAAAATCTATAACAAACACCAAGATTAAACACCTTTTGAAGGCAGTGCTTTTAAACGGTGTGATTTAATGCCGAGTGGAGCTGTGATTGCACATGAAACCAGTCTGATTGCACTTCAAACGGCTCGCTTCTTTCTGCTCTCTGCTTTCTTAGACGCCTCCTAAATTTTTCATGCCCAGTGCTCAAGACTCAAGTGAAAGGCCAAAGTGCGCCAAGGAGTGGGGAACGTGCTGTAAGCCATGGGACTTATGCATGATCTGTTACCTCGATGTTATGCAAAAAGGACGGAACACGTAGAGAAAGAAAAGAACACCAGTTGTGCGGGCGTGTGATGCGGACACAGAACCTATTGGATATTTACAGCATTTATCATGCTTGGTTATGTAGCTTTTTGGATTTGCTCAAGGGCCTAACCGTAGGAGGTTGGTGTGTTTTTATTTTTGCAACTGTGATTAAGGAAAAGAGGAGTAATGGTCAGGCCATTGTTGCAATTTGTGTTGGACGCGGTTGTGTCGTGGCCTTCTTTACAACATAAGAAGGATCAGTCCATTTCTTTGCACAGAGGCCACGCAGATTCTGGTTCAGTCCCTTGTCATCTCAAGACTGGACTATTGTGACTCTCTTTTGGCGGGGCAGGGCTACCTCTGAGCACTGTCTGATCCTTACAGCTGATCCAGAATTCAGCTGCCACACTTGTGTTCAACGTTCCCAAGTTCACACGCACTACTCCACTGCTCTGATCTCTCCACTGGCTCCCTGTAGCTGCTCGGATCAGATTTAAAACTCTAATGCTTGCTTACAAAGCTAAAAATGGA
>JAUZST010006153.1:0-15060 GCA_034779995.1 Parotocinclus haroldoi
ACGCAGCCTCTTGGGTTTCGATAGGTTAGTCATTATTTATTTAGGAAAACTGTTTTTATGGGTTGTTGTAATTATTATTGTAACTTCCATCACTGATTCGTTTGGGAATGCTATCTTTTGTTGTGTTTTCTCATCTGGTTTAAGCGGAACTTTTGTGTATTTGGGTTGGACCGCGAATTTAGCTAGCTAGCATAGTTGTGTTTAGCAAACAGCGACCGTTGACAAATGTTAGCGTTGTAACTATTTAACCACAGCATTATTTCATTATGTGCAGTTGATTTAGCCTAGGGAAAAATCATAGTGATTTATTTAAATAATTATACAAATTAAAAGGTTCAGGTTAGGTCAGTCAGGCTGCCACTTGGGCCTCAACAGTCCAAGTAACGTTAGCCTGTTAGCTAAAGGCTAGCCATATTGTAATGTCCTAGGGGGACATTATGGGTGTAGCTTCGGGTTGAGATGATTTACTGCTTTTAAGTTTAAGCGTTTGTTTACAATCTCCGTACTGTCGTGTTCTGAAATACGTTAAAGAATGCATTAGGGTATAAGAGAAAGGAAAGAAACGGACGAAATGGACATCCACTCAGTTACACTGCTCACAAAAATTAGATGATATTTCATTTTGGATTTTCCCCTCGTTTGTGTTCGCTATACTTTTTCTGATGGTGTTATGGTACACCTGGCGCATGCAATCATGCTAGTTAAGCTACTATTTAGATTTGATTACAGACTCTAGTCCATGTGATAGTGTGCCAGTCTGCTCTCCATCCTTCAGAGAACAGGGACCACCAAAGGGCCACCACCTGATCACGTAGTATTTGGGTCACGTGTGTCCTACTCTGTGTGATGTGTACCCATCCTATAAGTCACAGTATACACTAACTTAAAACTAATGTTGGAGTCGAGAACAGTAGAGCGGAGATCAAGACTGGACACACTGGGTCCAAGACGAGGCCAGGTTCTGATTTTTCTCATTATACAAAAATACAACTCAGTTTACATTCATTACCATTTATTATACGTTAATAAGTATTATGGTTATTCTTTTTCCATAATGAATCATGATCATTGTTTGGATAAGAAATCATAAGAGTTTTACAGATAGTCCCTGATTATAATAGGGATATGTTCTGACAAAACCATTGTAACCTGAATTGATCATAAACCCAAAGAGTTGTAATCTATACTGTATATATCATAGTGTAACCTGATTTAAAGTGCGAGCACGACTTTTTCCTCACGGTTTCCCAACGCTCGGTACTCCCTCCACATGATTCACTAGTGAGCGTTGCTGGGCTGATAAAATTCAGAATATGATCTCTGCTGCATATGCATTTATGTTTATTATCGGATTTTCGTCATAAAATCATAAAATTGTAAGTTTGCCAATCGTAAAACGGAAATAACCTGTAACTTGATTTTGCCCTGTTAGCCAATCAATAATGCTTTTAATTGGGCATGTAAAGAAAGGGCTGGTTTCCTACTCCTCCACAGACAGAGACGAGACCTGTAAGAGTACCGTAACATCTACTGGCCACATTAATAAGAAAAGCTGTACATCTACACAACCATGACAATATCAAGCCAAACTCATCATTTAGTCCCAATCAAAACAAACTATGAATGGAAGTACAGCTTCAGACTGGACACCTACAAACTGTACAAACGAGGTCAGGATCTAGTGACACGGCCACTAAAATGCCAGAAATACTGCTGATTCGTTCTTACCAGTGCCACACAAACTATCATATTATTACACTATGTAAGGCTGCACTTAGAAATTGTGCAGGATGCTCGTGCAAGCGTAGGTGTGCATGTGGGATTTTATGCTAATAAGCACTTTTTCTATTTGTGACAAGAATAGATTCAAGACAAGAGATGAACGGGGCGTGATGCCAAGAAATTAATGAGCATGTTTACTAGTGCCGGAAGTAATCTAAATCTGTTCACGTTTGGCGTTGCTTCCATGAGAGCTTTCCAGCATAATTGGATCTTACTGAAACAATGAGTGTATTCACGGATCAAGAGAATCGGTATTAGTGGTCGACTGCTATAGGTTTTTAATGGCCAATGCGATATCTAGAGCGCAGGGTCGCTGGTATATAATGATGATACATATATAATGTATGTTTGTTTTCCCCAAAAATATGATAAAACTAATAACAATAAAAGATGCAAAATTGCTTAAATGAATGTTTATTAATGATCAAGTTCTAAAGCAAAATGTCTCCACATTTTTTAAAATATTGGCCTCATAAGTGTAGATATTGGCTGATGCAGATTAATTTTAAGTCAATTAACCGTTCAATCAGTAATCAGTATTGACTGAATGTTTAAATAATAACAGGTTCTGCCACCATGTTTCCTGGTTAAGATATGGCTTTGGGTATATCTTTTTTTTTAATGTTTTCTTTTTCAGTGCTCTATTATGTTAATGCACCTGATGTACATATGCCAGTACTGGTATGTTAAGAATGCTCCACGAACACCCAAATAACATCATCTTAAGGACATTTGGATTTGTTATATCAGATAGATTACAGTGTTTTACACCTATATGGTAGATAAACATGACAAAATGGTCATGGTGTCCAATCACATGATGGGTGTTTCTAAACTGTGGCTTTTTAATATTAATATTTTCTGCATCATGCTTGTGCAGTTTGAAAATCATTCTTCCTTACACTTTTCAGTTACATTTTCAGCATTAATCTAATACTGTATTCCAGAACAACTTGCAACTGATACTGTCTTATAATATACAGTATAAATGGTTATGGCTTATGAGCCAGTACTGGCAGCTTGGCTGTGCTGGAACTAGAATTAGAACTTGAATTTTCTAGTGAGTAATTCACTACTTTATCTGGTGCACAATTAACGTCTGCCCCTGTACAACAGTGACACGACCGGTTCGAAAGCATGCTTGCTTAGGGTCTTGCAGTAAAAAAAAAATGTATAGCTTTGATTTCACTGAAATTTAGTTAAATCTTCCATGCTGTGTCTGTGATCATAAAACTAAGAAACGACCTGCAGCAAAATAACCAGTCACGTTAATCAGTACACCTTCATTAAAGAAAATAGGATAAGCCCTAATATCTCATGCGTTTATCTCTCCTTTACTGAAACAGTTTGTTGTAGAATTCTTGCTGAAAGTGTGTGTTCGTTGTTAATGTATATGCACACTTTGTGTCCACTTGCATTTTGCCAATTGTCCTTTTCCTTTCCTTAGAAAGTGTTGCCAGACCCATGCAGGCCCTTTTCTATTTTCTGTGGTATTGAGAAAACCTGGTGTGGATTTATGCTCTTTTCGAAATATATAAAATATACACTGCTTACAAAGAATGGGGGATATTTAATTCTGGGACACTTCATTTTGAAACGTCTCAATTTCTGTGAGCGGTTTATTTGTTTCATGATCTGAATAAGTAGATTTCTAAGGTAAATACCACTTTATTGAACTCTTGGCACATTCTCAGTTCAGTATGAGCCTTGTATTGAAGGCAAAAACGCACCTGGAGGGCTTGCCAGCCCATCACTTGATTCTCAGAAGGGGTCACTGTTGCAGCTTCGGGAGACGCTGCCCAATCTGCTCTCTCCAAACTCGGGTGCATCCAGTAATGACTGTAAAGTCTGACCCAGCTGGAAGGCACCACAAGTTATCCGACCGACTCGCTGCATGGAACATTGTTACTCATACAAAAACCATTGCAATGATGCTGTCACTGCAATTGGTACAAAGGAAAGATTGTGGTAATGTGCATTATGAGACGAAAACAATCTCTGCTCATCCCCTGTCAGCATTTTTAAATACACAAGTTGTTTCTGTTGTACTTGACCAGGCATACACTGTGATTTACGTTTTACCAAGGAATTCCTTATGTTTGTCCAGTTGATTTGAACATACAAGCTCCAATTTCTCAGTTACACAACCGGTTGGATTTCAAGTATGTCAGAAATTTTAATGCTTGACTCATGAGCAGTCTCAAGAGCAGATTTAAATATAGCGAGTCATTCAATATAGTAGTAATTCAATATATAGCTCTTTATCAAGCTGCATATTGTGAGTAGTCTTGGTTATAGAATGTTACAAAATCTATTTTTGAGACACAGAATATCTAAAATCATACAGTCTGTTCACGGTCACCTACTGGTAAATGTTCAGCTTTTTGTTTTTCCTTTTAGAAAGCCAGCAAACCCATGTGCTTTCTGAACGATTTTGTTATACAGGGTGTGAGTATGTAGGCAGAACTATTGTGTGTAGCAGCATTGTCCGTCTGACCGTCTATTTTCGTACATTGTGAACTCGCGCTGGTCGTTACGATCTCAAATCATTATCACGATTAATTGTAAATTTTCCTTGGTTACAATTAATATACGATTAATTGCGCAAACCTAGTGTCAGTTTATTGCGTGACTCCTTTATTGCTTAAGTGCATAGAAATCGTGCGAGGCCTTTGTCTTGCAGTTCATTTGCTCAATTTCAAATCATGTGCTGTTCCCTGATTTAATTGAACTGTGTACATGGGCACGACAGGGTAACATGATACACCCTAGTTTGAGGCATCAGATTAGGCAACATCGATATTTCGAAATAAACATGGAGTGAAGATGCTCATTTAGAAAGCTGTCTCACTGTTCTAGATTACAGTACGCATCCCTGACCAACCTCATCATCAGGCTAATCGTGGAAGTCGTGACCTAATGTGAACTTGTTTTCAGTTTGCTCAGTTACCGCTGTGTCTCGGGCTTGATATGCTCAATCGCTGTATTTCGGTCATGCGCATGGTGCTGTTGCCATGGTTACAAGGCGAAACCCACAGGATATAGTGCATAGTATCCAGAATGAAAACAGCTGTAGTTTTTATTTCGACAAACATCAGAATGAAAGACATGCTCACTTTATTTCCATCATAACCACATGCTGTACTGTTTTACTTGACCCTCATTTAATCCATTGGTAGCGGTTACTTCCCCACACACAACTCTTGACACACAATCCACACAATGGTTGTTACTGTTCTGAAGAACAAGCGCCATGTACATCTATCCACATAGTACAATTTCTTACTACAGAGAACAATTACAACTGGACCTTGATTAAGTGTCTCTGCTGTAACAGGATTGCATTTGTTGTTGTTTTTTCTGTTCAGTACTAATCATGTCATTATTTTGTCATTAAGTTAATGAGAGTTGATTGTGTCTATGTAGAATTATAAGTTTAAGTGAAGCTGACAGTCTTGAGCTTTCTTCCTCAGTCACCTGACCTAATGGGGGGTATTTAAGAGGGCACTCGAAGACAGAAAAATCCAAACATTCGGTAACAACATGATGTTCTTTGGAATATTTTGACATCATGCTGGATAACATGGATCATCAGAGTTTAAATAATTTTGTGCCGTACTGCTGATTGTTATATGGTTGTGTTAAATGCAAGATAAAAGTAATTTCACAAGTGAGCAGTGGAGCTATTTTTTTTATATAATTCTTATGTTCTTACATCTGGACAGTGATCCGATTTTAATTACTTGGATTTCCTAGTCAAATGCATCTCACTTCAGCCAGATTAAAATCTGCTATGTTTAAAGCATAAACCCCCAGCTTCCTGTCTTGTTCAGTTTTTTTTATTTGTAAAAGGTGGTTGCTGTCTCAAAGGTTGAGATTTTATTAAAGTTTCCTTTAGCAAAGAGTAGCTTGCTAACTACTTGATGTTTAGTTGGTTTAACAGGTTTAAAACTTTAATTCAGTGCTGCCAATGAGTGAGGCTATAGCAAGTACTAATACTGTCTTGTTTTAATTAGTAGTTTGCACTTTATAGTAACTCCGGGCAATATGGATCAAAAATCACTTTTTCACATCAGTCAATATCAATATATTTCACAAACATAAACCAAATCGTTATTTCTGTCAAGCTTAAAGGTTCCCTTTGACTCCCGAAGTGAGAAGTAAGGATATCATGAGGGTAATTTTAAATATTGTTTGGTTTCTGCCAGAAGTACTGTAGTACATTATACAACTGTATTTGCAGTAAATAAAAGACATCAGTTCTTTTGTCATTTTTAAAACAAAGAATTAGGTAATCTGATCTGGCTAGAACTCTATTCCAGGCACATCAACCGAATATGGCTACTTGATTGGGTCGGCACGTCGCTGTTCTCTATTGCAACTGGGAGCTCGTGCTGTCTGTATAAATGATGATTAATTATCGCTGCCGTTTTATTGCCCAGCTCTAATTTGTAATAATAAATTGTTAATATAAAGGAAAAGTTTTCTTGCTTATATCATGTCCTACATGATTTTTTTTACATCATTGACATGTCATGTTTTTAAATATGTTTTGGTGGGTTTAACATAGATTTGGAGCAAATATAAATGCGGCTTATTTCTAACCCAAAAAAATCCTGATGCTCAAGAATGAATTGCATGAGATGCACATGAAAAGAATTGGGGTCATTTATGCTCGCTGGCAAATTTAAGAGCCGCTCTGTCATGCTGTTGCTTGTCCAGCTTCTACTCAACAGGGTGTTAGTGGTGTGTTTTTTTTATTTTTGTATTTAAAAAAAAGGTAATCTGTGATCCTTCCCTTTTTCTTTTTACAGGTCTCTTTCTTGACTGTTGCTGTCTACTACAGTTGCTGGGGGTTTTAACGCAGAGGTCCGGGGCATTGTCTTTCCTCCACCCATCACCTCTGTCCACCTGTTCCCTATGGAGGACTAGCTGGGTGCCGCCTCATTGAATAAGGGACAAAAAATACAAACGCCGGGAAGAGATTCTGACCCACAGCAGACAGGAAGAGGGCAGAGGATGTCATCGAACAGGACCCAGAACCCTCATGGACTCAAACAGATTGGGCTGGACCAGATCTGGGATGACCTGCGAGCGGGCATTCAACAGGTCTACACTCGCCAGAGCATGGCCAAGTCTCGCTACATGGAGCTCTACACGTATCCTTCACTACTGTGGAAGCATGTGGGCACATCAGCATAAAAGTCCAGAGGCATATGAGTTATCGGCATCTGGATGATCAGATCATCTGCTGATGCAAGTTTGATATTTAGATTATATATAGCTGTACCATTCACTCTTCATGCATGTCAAATAAAATAAGCTAAACCAATCCAAAGCCTTATGTACATAAGTAGGTCTGCATAAGATAACATATCAGTAGCATGCAGTTCTGTTCCAAGTAGATCTGTAAATGATTACAGTTGTGATTGATTATATACTGGGTCTTTCCTCAAGATGGTGTAAAAGTGCTTCCCCCGCTGGCTTATGGCAGTCGGTCACTCCTAGTAGTGGTTTGAGGGACACTTAACAGCTAACCTGCGAGTGTGCAGGAGCTATTGTACAGTCCTGGCTGCAACATCTGTGGACAAGATACCAAACAGAACCTGTTTGCCTCCGATGTTTAATAGTTTTTCATCTTGTATCCATGCTATAGGAGGTCTAACCGTCTACTAGAGCCTCCTTTCCGTTGTCCCCCCCCAAATAAATGTGCCTCTATTGTATTGTATCACTTATATCATCATTGCACACACCTGTAAAGTTTCGTTCTAGTCTTTCATAAGTTGGGTTTTTGTCAATCAGTTTATCTCACTGGAATCAGACTGCTGACGTTTCAGGAAAGAATGCTAGGGTGTGTCTCAAATCAAATACTGCCACAGTATATACAGCCAAAATGGCATGCCATAATTTGATACTTCTGATAGTAGTTTGGAATGAATTTTGGCCAGCCTAAGATGTCATTAAACGCAATATCAGACGTTACAACACGCATATCAGCTCTTCTAGATTGCTGTATACAGAATAGCAACACTTCACGTAAATTGCTACATCAGTTGCTCTGTTTTGTAGGGTGTCGACTTTCTGTTTCTATGGATGCCAGTTTTTGTCTGACTTAGTGGAACAAAGTCTATAGTTGTTGGCCTATCCTATTTATTGCTGCCATTGTCCAATGTAATAATAGTCACTTGTGTCTTCTATTCATAAGAAACTGCTTGTTGCATTTGCTTTGGCCTGCGATTTGAATCTGTTGTTAACCTCTTGACTCCCGCCTTCCAGTCATGTGTATAATTACTGCACTAGTGTGCATCAGTCGAACCAGGCCCGCGGGCCGGGCATCCCCCCATCCAAACCTTCCAAGAAGTCGCCCACTCCAGGAGGAGCCCAGTTTGTGGGCCTCGAGCTTTACAAGAGACTCAAGGAATTCTTGAAGAATTACCTTACTAATTTACTAAAGGTATAGAAAATTTCTATATAGAATTCTGTTGATATGTTGAGTTGAATTTTGTGAAATAATTGGTTCATTGATGATCTCTGGTTTCAAGTGATGACAGTGGAATTGTTTGTACACGAAGGTCTTTGAATCTGCGCATTATAACCTTTATATCAATCGCAGAAAGTCTGTACTTGGTCAGCTCCAGAGCTTTTGTCATCCATTGTTTAATAAGAAATGTTGGGAGAAATGTGATGAATTAGCTTAATCTCACACTTTCAATTATTGACACTGCAGTTATGTAGCAAGTAGAGCTGGACAATTTTAATTTACTTATTAAGGAAATTCCATAAGTTATTATTTTTGAATTCCTTAAGTTATTTACTTTAAATTAGCATATTTGAGCAATATTCAAAAAGTGGTACCTTGGACTTTGAACTTGATTGGTTCCAGAAGACCTGTTGAACTCCAATTTGTTATTCTCCAATACACACCCAATTATTTTTATGGATATGTTTATATGTTATGTTATTTGTGAGTGGGCTTCAGTTCAGGGCCATGAGCTCTTACCAAAGAACGATTGAAATCCTACTTAAGTAATATGGAATTGGAGTAGATTTGAAACGTTCGGCATTGAACAAATTCTCGTGTCAGATATAATGCAACAACAAATTTTCAGGACAGTAATTTTGTTCATGCACGCATGATGGTAGGATTGGGAGCAATCTTTGAAACAGGATAAAATCACAAGCTGCCCTTCTACAACCAAAGCTCCAGTTTAAACGAAGTGAAAGAAGATTACATATACACAGAGTGAGCGTTGTTATAACAGAATTGTTATAAATGGGTGTAAATTGATTACCATGGATGTTATTGATTGACGGCCAGCCCTAGTTTCAAGAAATGAGAGATGTGGGGTCAAGGAATGACCCAGCTGTAGTAAGGATGCTGCTATTTTGTATAAATAAGCTGTTTAAACAGAGTAGGGTTTAGCCCTGTTTCAGTGTGAAATTAATCAAATTAACCATGTATACATTTTCCCTGGCCTTTATAATCAGCGTTAGCAAAAGAGCCAATAATGCTGCAGCTCCTGTAAAAATGGTGGGCGGTAAAAAATCATTAGCCTAGGCTGTAATGTTTAGTAGAGATCTCCTACTTTTTTCTACCTGTCTGTCTCCAGGATGGAGAGGACCTGATGGATGAGAGTGTTCTGAAGTTCTACACGCAGCAGTGGGAGGACTACCGGTTTTCCAGCAAAGTGCTTAACGGTATCTGTGCCTACCTCAACCGCCACTGGGTGCGCCGTGAATGTGACGAGGGTCGCAAGGGCATCTATGAAATCTACTCGGTACGATTCACCAAACACACACTTCTGAAGTGCGATGTGCTTTCTGGAATTTAACATTTGCTTTGTTCTTTCTGTTCAGCTCGCCTTGGTGACCTGGAGAGAATGCTTGTTTCGTCCTCTGAATAAGCAGGTCAGTGTTTGTAATGAGTGAGAGGAATGTTCTTGCGTTTTTGTTAGGGGCTATGTTAACAGGGTTATGTTGAGCGTGTGATGGCCCAGCAGTTAAGGGTCTGTTAGCCAGAAGGGCTAGGGATCAAATCCTGCCACTGTTGGGCCCTTGAGCAAGTACACATTTGAAATGTACGTGGTTTATGATTGTGTTTGTTTGGAAGTCGTTCTGGATTGGATGGCAGCAGGGTGGCACAAGCTCCAAAGATCCCTTTGAAGAAGATGTTTTTCCCCTCATTCACCATTTCTCACACCAATTCTTTTCTTTTCATTGTCCCAGGTTACAAATGCAGTATTGAAGCTCATTGAGAAGGAGCGAAACGGCGAGACCATCAACACTAGACTCATCAGTGGCGTGGTTCAGTCCTACGGTGCGTCCTCATACCCTGCTGCACAGCATCTACCCATCAATTAAAAGCTTCCAGCATGTAAAACTGTAAAGAAAAAAAAAAGAATAATGGAAAATTCTGTCTGTCTCACCATGTAGTTGAGCTGGGTCTAAATGAGGACGATGCCTTTGCTAAAGGTCCCACTCTGTCCGTGTATAAAGAATACTTTGAGACGCAGTTCCTTGCTGACACCGAGCGCTTCTACACAAGGGAAAGCACAGAATTTCTGCAGCAGAACCCGGTCACTGAGTATATGAAAAAGGTGAGGAATTTACAGAGCTGGATTTACCACTATGCTTTGGAGCAATTGAGTAACCAGCTATATGCACAAGGGCTGTCATTTGAATTTGTAATTTAATTGTATTTTTGCTACTGAACCATGTGAGGCTCCTGTAGTTGATGGCTGTGTCCAGAATGGTTCCCTAATCAGTCTCTTACAGTTCTGCTTATCGCGTATAGCACTATTAGCCTATAGTGAACAGAAGTGTAAAACAGCATATTCTGTAACACCGTGACCGAATGTAACTGTGCAGTTGTGAAATTGAGCTCGATAATAGGCAGCATGTAGATAGTAAGAAAAAAAAAACTAGTATTGTCACAAGTATTACTGTTCAACAACTACTAAAATTTGTTTTATTGAACTATTTAAACAAATTATGTTAATCACATTTTGAACTTTGGTGGTTCTGTTTTACCCCGAAGAAACAGTATTCCCATTAAAAAGCACTTTACAGAATTCCTGAGAACAATATAAACAATCAACAGAATGCATTTATTACTTATAAAATCAGCATTAGGAAAAAAAACTGCTTCTATAGGCTACAGTAGCAAATATTTTATGTGAGCTTGAGCATTAGCAGCATCTGGCAGCTTCATCAGCATGGTGTCCTAAGAGTTTTGCACAGTACTGCAACTCTGTTTTTTTTTTCCCCAGACTCATTCAGCTGTGAATATACTATTCGGTAGAACAAAATAGAAACCTGCTTAGTAATGACCTTAGATCATGTGTTAATTTGCATGATCCCTCCTGTGAACTCGTGTTTTGGACATTGTGTAAACAACACAGAAATGACATGGTGCTCTGTATGTGTCTGTGGGGCAGGCTGAAGCTCGTCTGTTGGAAGAGCAGAGGAGGGTGCAGGTCTACCTCCATGAGAGCACACAGGATGAGCTGGCCAGAAAGTGTGAGCAGGTCCTCATAGAAAAACACCTCGAGATCTTCCACACAGAGTTTCAGAACCTTCTGGATGCTGATAAGAACGAAGGTCTGACTCGCCTCTAATCGTGGCTGTGTTGAAGCCCTATTGCTTTGTTAAGCGTGTTGTATATCGTAATGAAAACCTGCTTTCCTGTCTGTGTGCAGATCTTGGTCGCATGTACAACCTAGTGTCCCGGATCACAGACGGGCTGGGAGAACTTAAGAAGCTTTTGGAGACGCACATCTATAACCAGGGTCTGGCTGCTATTGAGAAATGTGGGGAGGCTGCTCTCAATGTGAGTGTAGGGTCCACACACGACCACTGGCCTCAGGAGTAAATGCTTTTGACTCTTCTGTCGCTCTGAATGTCTGTAAACTCTTTCATTTATATAGTTTACTTTCATCACAGGACCCCAAAATGTATGTGCAGACTATTTTGGATGTTCATAAGAAGTACAACGCTTTGGTGATGTCAGCATTCAATAACGATGCTGGCTTTGTGGCTGCACTGGATAAGGTAAATAATCACTCCAGTTAAATAAACGTCCACAGGGCAGAAATGAATTCCCTAAAATTGATGATCAACTATATATTGGTTTATCAGTCTGCTAAATGACTAAATGTAAATATTGAATGTTCCAAACAGGCCTGTGGACGTTTTATCAACAACAATGCTGTTACCAAGATGGTCCAGTCCTCCAGCAAGTCTCCTGAACTTCTGGCCAGATACTGTGACTCTCTGCTTAAGAAAAGCTCCAAGAACCCAGAGGAAGCAGAGCTTGAAGACACACTCAATCAAGTGGTGAGTTTAAATATTATGTTAATAAACGTTGCATGGCATGGCGTCTGTGCTGAGGGACTTCACTCTGTGTCTCTAACACTACAGACAGTGTGTTTTAATCTGACTACAAAAATGTTAGGATGATTCAACGCAACAGTTGCGTAGTTCTCTTAACCCTTTCGGTCCTCTTGATGCCAAATTGAATAAGGCTACATGATCTATTCTCACAAAACCTGTTTTATGTGCTTTCAAATGTTTTTGAAATTATTTCGAAAATTGCACTTAAATTATTTTGACTGCTGAAAATTGAATTGCTGAAATCTTAATCCTCCAAACACAGTTTTTGCTCAGAAATATTTTTTTACTTGCTTAAAATAAGCTCAGGAATGAAAGGATTACTATAGTTGTAATTATAAATAATTGTGACATTACTTGCTTTTACAAAAGTACATGCTTTAATGTCAGTTGTTGCCAAATGAATTTGGCTAATAATTTCATTATTGTTCCAAGCCCATTATTAGACAATACATTCTTTTCCATTTTAATAAGTAAAGGTGGTTTATATAAATTGTACACTACTGTGTATAAAATGTGGCAAGTGTATGGCCCTAGTTCCGTTAATGCAGTGCCGCTTCATAGTGTGATCACATGACGAGCTTGCTTTGTATTTTAGTGCTGATCAGTTATTTTCACAGCTGTTACTGACTCCGTTTGCCTCCCTTTTTCAGATGGTGGTTTTTAAGTACATTGAGGATAAAGATGTGTTCCAGAAGTTCTATGCGAAGATGTTGGCGAAGCGGCTGGTCCATCAGAACAGTGCCAGCGATGATGCAGAGGCCAGCATGATCTCAAAACTGAAGGTTTCAATAACTTTTTTTCCAAGTACAAATTAACATATCTATCTAAAAAAAAACATATATATATATATATATATATATATATACACACAAATAAACAAACAAAGATTATGTTGAGTATCCATGAAACATAAACATCAAGATATTCAATTCCTACTCTTTGTGAGCAGTGTATTAAGCACAAGAATGTATCATTCCAATGGGGGAATAAAGCGATTAAGCACTTAATAATTTTTTCTGTCCATGTTTGAAACTTCGTGCTAGAAAAATGCACAGTCTTGCTTGACTTACTTGTCCACTATACGTTCTGTGAAATAGGACATTGTTATTTGGATTTTGTTATGTTGAACACCATATTACATGCTGCTTAAAAGTCAAAGCACACAATGCTCTATACACTGCTCAGAGAAATTAGAAAAAATCCATTATGATACTATTGTATGCAGTATAGTAAGCTAACTATTTGTAAGTAGGGGTCTTAAACATTAAAGTAACAACAAAAGTACAGTGCAGTATATATGTAAATAAAGTACATACATACTGCCTTGATTGATGTGCTCTGTTTAATGGGATGCCACGGTGTTTTCAGTAATGGTGTGTGTGTGTGTGTGTGTGTCTGTGTCTACTACAGCAAGCGTGTGGCTTTGAATACACTTCCAAACTGCAGCGCATGTTCCAGGACATCGGTGTCAGTAAAGATCTAAATGAGCAGTTCAAGAAGCACCTCACCAACTCTGAGCCGTTAGACTGTACGTTTGAGTTTGCAGATTCTTCTCAAATGGCTTTTCCTGCTTCATTCACAATACATCACATCAAACGTTGTGCTACTGCACAGATTTTTAACGGCGTAACTAAGACATGTTCAGGATACTTTAGTAAACCAGGTTTATTATTGCTAATACGATGCATCTTTTTCAGTGGACTTCAGTATCCAGGTTTTGAGCTCTGGGTCCTGGCCTTTCCAGCAATCCTGCACTTTTGCACTGCCGTCTGAGGTATTGCACCTAGTTTATACTTGAGTCGTGCAAACTATTCACACACCAGTCTCTTGCAGAGTAAGGAAGGACTTGCTCTTGGATATATTTCTTTAACCATGTTTGTTTCAGTGACATCTTATCCAAGATCTCACACTGTACCCACAGCAACACACCTATTCTTCAAAAGGTTTATTTACTGTTGTTTAGTTAGGGAGAATTTTAGTGTTCTGTTGCTTTGTCCCTGGATTTCATAGTTGTTTACTGAGTATAACATTAATCTCAACAGTTGGAGAGGAGCTACCAAAGGTTCACAGCCTTCTATGCCAGCAGACACAGCGGCCGCAAGCTCACCTGGCTCTACCACCTGTCCAAAGGAGAACTGGTCACCAACTGCTTCAAGAACAGATACACCCTGCAGGTAAACTACAGCTCCTCCCTTGTGCACTGGATGTAATCTGTAAGATTTATTGTCATAAGGTATCTGTGACCGGTGATCTTTTAAGCAGAGGATGACACAGAGTGTATGGGCAAAGGAAGTGTATTTTATTGCCTTCCAGCTAATGCGCACCAAAGTGTGATATTTACAGTAAATAATAAGAAAATAACCTATAAACAAGGATCAAAAGAAAACAAAAAAAATTATTTAAAATACATATATAATACTCAAATACAATAGAATCTAAACATATAAATATCTACATTAACCATGTGTTTGTGTGTGTACTTTAGCTATTTATTTCTTCTACATTCTACTATTGTGTTTTGCTTTGGTTTTATCTTTGGTTAATACATAATTAGTTTGAGAGTTTGTGCTGTCTGGTCATCTTACTATGGCACATGTTATTTTAGTAAGTTAAACTTGCTGTATATTTGATATACAGTCGATTCAGGTTAATCAAACCACATCGGGACAAGATCATTTTGGTCCTAATAAACGGCCGGTCCGATTAAATGAACATGCCCTATGTTACAAGACGGGGAGTGCTAAATAACATATTAAATGTTTATTAAACCTTACAAACAGTGTACAAACAAGAACTACTGTTGCTTATAAACTTTGTTCATTGAAAAATAAATTTGCAACCAAGTTTTTCGAAACGATCTACAACACAATGTATAAATACTCAGCA
>JAUZST010006154.1:0-15060 GCA_034779995.1 Parotocinclus haroldoi
ACACACACACACACACACACACACACACACACACACACACACACACACACACACACACACACACACACACACTAAAACTATGCCAATGCTGTAAAAACACAGCAGGAGGCCTAATCAGGGGCCTAATCAGCATCACAGGTCAGTATACCACATAGTGCATGCCTGGTCATGCACGCACACATACTGAGTGAGTCTGGAGATTTAGAGTCTTTGGCATGTGGGAGGAAACCCAAGCAGATAGATAGCAACATGCAAATGCAACATAGACAGCAGACAGAGTCTTTGAAGCCGTAGCAACAGCATCAACAATTGTACCACCATGCAGACTGAATAATTTTTAATAGGCATTAACATGGAAATTTCATGAGTGTATGCTTACAACAAATAAAATAGTATAATAAATATACTGTAAATGGGCATGTGGACCTTTTGGAGTATATTCAGTTTCATTTCCTCAAATCACCTTTTGACCAAACTGTCTGTTTAGCCGTTAAGGCCACCACGCTGGCTAGATGGGCAACTACGCCCTCGAAGCGATTCCAATTTAGAGCGACTGACCAAGCATGCATGTCTTTTCACTGTGGGAGGAATCCGGAGTACTTGGAGCAAACCCACACAAACCCACACAAAGGGGAGGACTCCACACAGAAAGGACCCAGACCACTCCACCCTGGGATTAAACCCAGGACCTTCTTGCTGTGAGGCAGTGGTGTGTATTTGGAGTTGGTAGAAAATCAATCAAACTGGCTGTGATATGACTGAGGGTTATTAATCAATTTTATCCCTTGGCTTATCCTGGTCAGGGAATCGTGGAAAGGTCTGATATCATAGGAAAAGGTAGCGTTCATAGCAGCGTCCTGTAAACAGACCACTGGACAATCATTGCAAATCCCACCAGGAATTTGAACCCAGGTTCTCAGTTTCCTCCAGAAGTGCAAAATGAGATTACCCATTATGAAATATTACTGTTTACCACCTACCTTATAGTGGTCCAAGGCATCTAGTGCCAATCTGTATCCTTCTGCAGAGAACATGCTGAGCGCAGCCACCAGCTCAAAAACCTGCTTCTTCACCATGGTATTGGGTGTATCCAGAGCTATAGGGTTCAAATCACAAAAACATCATGGTTAGCCATTTCTCCATACCTCTGAAAGCCTGCAGTTCTGTCCTATTCTTTCTCGTGTATAAGTATTTCTCTGAGGCTACAAGTTATATTAGGATTTTTCTAATAACACTTTTATGGAGTAAAGCTTCGTACATCTAAACCAGAAAACAGCAGTGGCTAAAAGTGGCTGAATGTTTATTTTTGTCCATATACATTATCTCACAAAAGTGAGTACATGTCATGGTTTGAGACTGCATGTGATGCCGGCTGTTGGGAGCTACAGTTCATTGAAAGAACTATGAGTGAAAACATGTACTATGACATACTGAAGCAGAACAGGAACCCCCCTTTCGGAAACTGGGCCGCAGAGCAGTATTCCAGCATGATAACGACTCCAAACACAGCCCCAAAATGTTCACTTGGGCGAAGAAACTGAGGGTAAAGGTCAAGTATGTCTCCAGACCTAAACCCTAACATCCACCAGCTGTGGAAGAAGATTCCAGTGGCGACCTGTGAAGCTCTATTGAACTCCATGCCCAAAAGAGTTAAGGCAGTGAAAAATGATGGTGACTACACAAAATATTGACACTTTGGGCACATTTTGGCCATTTTTAATGAGGGGTGTACTCACTTTTGACATTAGTTTCTGTGTGTTGAGATATTTTGAGGTCACAGAAAACTTACACTGTTATACAAGCTGTAGACTGACTACTTTACATTGTATCAAAGTGTCATTTCTTCATGTGTTCAAGTGTTGTCTGATGAAAAGATATTATAAAATAGTTACAAAAATGAGAGGGATGTATTCACTTTTGTGAGGCACTGTATCTCTATGGGTGGCTCTCCAAAATTCTAATTGACTTTTTCATAGCATCCTTTAACCCTTTCAGTTCTGTTGACTTTTTGGTGCCACATTTTTTGTGATAAAACTGATTTGAATATTTATGACATCACGTACACGATAAAAGTACACTTATTTAGAAACACATTACATAGTTATTTAGTAGGCTTCCTCACCGGATTATTGCACAGAAATAATTTTAGCGACATTAAAATAAATTCCTCAGCTTCTTCTGAACAGACCAATTACATAAGTATCTTAGTGTAGATTAGCCAGCATATTTGAATTTACATTCCACCATGTTGTACTTTGGAGACACATTTTCTTGGTATAATTTCAGGTCTTAAAAATACAATATATTGTGTATTATAAAAAATACAATTTAATGTGATTTGAAGGAGGAATGTCTGGAAGACTAACTGACAAAAAATTACACACCCAGATGTGTCAAAACTCGGCATGTAGTTATATTGCAGGCAGATATGTGAATGACTACAGGTGTGGTCTCATTAGACACTGGGTCTTTCCACAAGTGTACTTAAAAGTGTTTCCCCTGCTATAAATGGACAGCCAGTGTCGCAAAGTGTGAATGTGGAGGATTTACAGCTGAAACTGTGTCCAAATTTGTTAATAGAGATGTCTAGCACTCAGTGATCTCTCACTCAGAGGTACGCTACCCAAAAGTAGCCTCTCGTGGGCATTATTTGTGGCAAAACCCAATGCAGTTTTGCAGCAATCCAACATTTTAATTGGGACGTATTATTATTTTGTCAGTGACTATATATATATATATATATAACTATTTCTCCTATACTGTAATTACTAATATGGTGTACCTTGTGAGAGCTTGCGCACATAGCCTTCGTTTTCGATAATGAAGTGAATTCCTTTGGATGAGTTCATGATGGCCTTGACGCAGTTGACGCAGGTGAGTGGCAGTATAGTGTCTGTGATGCTTTGGCAGCCACGGCCTGAAAGCCGATCCAATGCCTCCAGGAGCAAGTCGAGACCTGAGAGCTCCAGAAACTGCACCATCCATGCCTCATCGCTGCTCTCCAGTCGCCTCTTCAGCCCTGAGTAGTTGACAATAGTGGGTACCTGAAGCAGCCGGATGCACAGCTCAGGTTTGGAATTTTCCAGGTTGGCCTCTTGGGTTCCCGAGTCTGAGTCCTGTGATGAACCCAGGCGACCTTTCACTGCTGCCCATTTATTCTGCACTCGTTCAGATTTCTCCGACATGATCAAGCAGATTAGTTAAATGATCGATGATGGAAAGAACTGTTGAAACAAAATGGACATATATCAGTAAAATGTTCTAATACAACTGATAAAAATGAAATGTTTATGCACATAAAGCTCTGGGAACAATGTTTCTGGGGACAGGCTTCTTTAGTCTCAGTTGGTCCGACAATGGAAATCTGATGGACAGCTGGTACATTTAAATACACATTCAGCAGAAACTGTACTCTGAATTTTGAAACTCTCTCTCTCTCTCACACACACACACACACATTGGGAGTCACATGGCTGCAGTGATGAGCACTGGGAAAAGCAGTTATAATTAATGTAAGTGTTTTAAGCATGTTTAAGATTTATGCACGACGATACTCTCCTGTGCTAGATTTGGAAAGCTGCAGTGTGGGATATAGGGAGTGACATGGGAGGAGTAATAAGCGCTGGAAAATGTACTGAGGACAAGCTGCAGTCGTGCTCGAGTAGCGTACTAAGCATGTGTAAAGTAGGATAGACTATGACATATTAAACAGTTTACTATAAATGCAACTTATGGTGGATTTGTCATCTAGGGGACTACCTGTATACAGCTCGATGATGTTTGTTAATGTTAACTGTTACTGTTTAAAATAAAATGTGATGTGCACATTTTCTAAACTACTTTTTGACTATGCTAATGTGCATTTCAATCAAGGCCATACTTTACATGTGAACTGTTCACCCAGTGAGTGGTGAGTGGGCTAAAAGTGTAAAGGAACTCAAAGTCAAGACACTGCTTGAATCCTGACAGCATTGGTGCTGTTATTAAGATAAGGGAAGGCCACGGCAAACCAGGTTTGTGCCCAGACACAGCTCCTACCTATGTGGCTTTTCTCCCCATGTCTGCATGAGTTTCCTCAAGGGACTTTAGTTTCCTCCCACATTCCAAACTTTTGCTGTCTTTACACTGTCTGAATGGATGATTGTGTGTGTTTGTGAATGTGCGCACATGTGCCCTGCGGTTTTACTAAGTTTTAACATCTATGGTCTGTATTTAATATTCAGTTTCTGTTTTACAGAGTAGCCTACATGTCACGCTTCAAGAACAGACTGATACTTTTTTTTGTACATTTTTAAATTTCAGATATTTGAGGTATTTCAAAAATGAAGGTGCAATACATATCTTACATACTTGGTCACGGGTAGAACCCATGGAATTTTTGTAGTTGAATTTTACTTAATATAATTATAATGTCCCAACTTAATTGATTACCAAATATTAAAGTGACCACTATTTTCACGATTTCATGTATGTAACATTAACAGGCTTTTTTTTTTTTAATATCAGATGTCATTTGCTCAGATTTGAAGCTTTAAAAACATTTAACTTTTCAGCATAAGTGTCATGGTCACCAAATCTTTTTTCTAGAAGTATGCCTGTTTTAATGGACAATGTGGATTATTTACATTTCATATTTACATGGTCAGTAAACATTCTATTATAGTGTATCAACTGAAAAGATATTCTATATACACTGCTAATACTAATCTGTTTGACTTGTTTCTCTTTTCAAGAGAACTCTTCTCAATCCTGTGTCTTTTGTTTAGGCAGTAGTTTAGCTACAACATTTAAAACACATTTATACCATGACAAACGTTTCTAAACAAGAGGACTGCAGACTCACTGGCTTTAAACTTCATAGCACACTGACCTGAGTTGGGCTGAGATTGCTATGTGGAAGTTGGGTGTTGTGTTTACAGACCTCTGCCAGGGTGTGGCAATTGTCAGGGTGTAAATTTGTCTGTACGCAGTAAATTCTGGGATGGGTTCCAGGCACCCAACTCAAGCGGAGGTAAGTGAAATTACATTTGCATTACAAATACAGACGATTTCCAGTAAAACAACGTATTAATATTAACGGATCTCTCTTTCTAGGAAAGAATGCATAAGAGAATGTGAATGTGAGGGTGTGTGGGTCACATGAAAGAGAATACCTGCCCATATCACTCAGTCTGACATTCACTGCAGTGCATTATGTCTGAACACGTTGTATCAAGTGTTGGAATTTTTCCAAGGCATCTAAGGTCTTACTTCAGCATAGAATGTGTGTACTTACTGTAATTTTCCAGTCTTTAGCAATAACCTTTTCCCATACATCAAGAGGTGAAAAGAAATTGGTTTATGGTACTGTATAATGGCAAAATAGGATACTGAATCACCAACTGTCTATTAAACAGGTCCTTGTAATATCCACATTCTTACTTTCCAACAATATTTTTACAAAATAATTTCAGAATTCCACGTTTCTGGGTCCCAGTCGTCAATTCTTAAGTGTCGGCAGACCTGAAACCAATCAGTAAAGACATTAAACTGTCTTCCCAAGTCAGCAGTATTACATCACTTAGCAGATCTCAATGGCTCTTGATGCACAATTAGTGACTATGAAAATACAGATCAGAGGAATGAGGGCATCCCTTTATATACCATGCTTCAATAACAAGAAAGACTCTGCTGCAAGGCATCATTAATGAAAAATGGACGTCCAAATCCTCTCCCTCTATTGTGGTTTGGAAAAAAAATAGATGATTGGCTGAATCCAAGTTTATCATAACCTGTTATGTTGGTTTTGACCATCTGAAAATGCCCAACCATGCCCTATCCTAAATATATCCCTTTTGTAATGCTTTTGTATCACATGTTTACGACTCTCTTTGTCTGTCTGTGTTGTTGGTAGGTAACTGCTCTGATAATGCTCCTGAGGAACGCATTTACTGCAAACACATCACTGAAGGCAGAATTCTGATTCAGTTTACCCTCACCACTACAACATTATGGGAAGAGTCGGGTCAAGAAGTGATAAAAAGAGCAAAAAGGATGTTGTAAACCTACAGAGTTGTAGTGTATTACTCTGTGATTCTATAGAAAACATACATTCAGAGAGAATACATGCCTTCCAAAACTAAAGTTCGCTTGAATACTTGTTCACCTGATTTTGTAGTGTAACAATTTGGAATTAAAATGCTTAAGGTTCAACTGACACATACACTCACTAGCCACTTTATTAGGCACACCTTGCTAACCCTTTTTGCCATCAGAACTGCCTTGATTCTTTGTGGCATTCAACAAGGTGCTGGAAACATTTGATTTCTGGTTCATGATAGCATCACACAATTGCAGCAGGTTGGTCGGTTGCACATATATGATACCAATCTCCCATTCCACCACATTCCAAAGGAGCTCTGGTGACTGTGCAAGTCATTTGAGTAATGTAGCACGACAACTAATTGTTAGGTTCAAAAATCCAGTATGAGATGATTTGAGCTTCATGGTATTATCCTGATGGACATACCCATCAGAAGTCGAAAAGGCATGGACATGATCATCAACAATTCTCAGGTAGGCTGTGGTATTCAAACGCTTCCAGGGGCCCATAGTGTGCCAAGAAAATATATCCCACACAATTATACCACAAGCAGCGGCCTGACCTGTTCATACAAGATAGGGTGGATCCTGTTGTTTATGCCAAATTCTGACCCTATCGTTTGAATATTCAGAAGCAGAATCAAAATTACTTTATTTGATCCCAGAATGGAAATTGCAGTTGTTACAATCGTTTGTGCAAGGATAAAATATAAAAAAGAATGAAATGTTTGTTTTTAAATGATAGGAATATAATAAAGGGGCAGTAAATGTGCTAATACATGTGGATAAAGCAGTTTATTTTGCAGCAGAAATAGTGACTTATCAGACCAGACAGTTTTATTGTCTTCTATTCTGTCTTCTAATAGTTCTGATGTCCTATTTTGGTGGACCAGCGTTAACTGTTCTTTAGCTGTTAGGCATTTGATTTTCTGCTGCTGTAGACCGTCTGTTTGAAGCCTCGACTTAGTTGTATATCTAAAGATGGTCTTTTGTATACCTGTGTTGTAATGAGTGATTATTTGAGTTTCTGTGGCCTTTGATGTGAACGTCCTTCCCAGATGCCTCAGAGCCCAGAAATGTTCCTCTTGGTCTAAAATGACCATCCAGACTATTAACAGCTACAAATCCAAATACCAGGGTCTGTCATTGTATGGGATTGGGTCAATGCCCTTGGCATAGTTGTTTTTTCAGTTCTGTGATGGCAACATTAATGCAGAAATGTATATTGAGATTTTAGAGCAACATTATTCATTATTCATTATTTCATGACATATTTTCCATGGACAACCATGCATTTATCATCAACAAACTGGAGCTCCTCTGGCCATCTGCTTTTGTATCAAATCAAGATTACAATCACCTGTCATCCTCATCTGTTTGCAATCACATTATTGCTCCTAGCTTTAAATTGCCCCTCTCACAATGTATTTTGGAATGTGTTGCAGGCCTGAAATTTAGCAATTATTAACAAATGAAAACATTAAATATTAGGTTCATTCTGTCTGCAATGAAATAACTTTTAGAAAATGTAAATATTCTCGTATCACGTTTGGCAAAACATTGTTAACTTTGAAACATTGTTAACATTGTATTCTTTTTGTGTTACATTCAGTTAAAACAGTGATTATTATTTCCACACTGTTTCATGTACGCTCAACCCAGTGCAGGCTTATGGAGTGATAAAACCTAACCTGCAGAACATGCCACAAAACAGAAAGCAACCTGGTAGTCCAGATAGGGAACTGGACCAAGGACTTCTGGAGCTGTAAGGCAACAGCACTATCCTCTCCTCCACCACACACAGACATAAGATAGTTATGACCAAAATTTCAAGAAAACCACAGGATGATGTAACTGTTTCTTAGGTAAAACATGAATGGCCTATTTCCTATATATATATGTTCCTACATGCTAGGATGATGTAATAGTCCCACCATCAGTATCATTAACATATCATTCCTGTGAGAAAGAAGACTCAATCTAATATACTGACATTTTAATTTCGCTCACACAGATAATGAACAATTATAATCACTAAATGATTCTCTCGCAAAATGTGAAATATGGAGGTATTTTGAGTTGAGAAAAAAATAATCGGCAAAGTCTCTCACAGCATCAGTATATAAACACTACAAATACTTACAAAGAAAGTACATCAAATGAAAAGGATCAAATCTTACAGGAACCACAGGAACATCTTCATAGTTCTTAGAACTGTGCCCCCTTACTCGTTTGTATGTACGGCAGAAACTGAGTGAGATTGTAGTTCTTAGAACACCTTCGATAAGGGATTTTTAAGCTCCTAATTCAAGGCAGGATTTTTCTCATCGTATAGGAAACCTGAGTGAGACAAACATGTAGTGACTGTTCCAGAAGAAAGCACCTGTGTTGAGCTTTGTAGGGGATAGTTGGCTCCCAAAATAGTCCCTACGACTGTTTATTGCAAAATCACTTCTTGTCTGTACTTTGCAGTGAGTATGAGAGGTTTGAATGCTAGTAAGACATTATGTGCTTGTTCAAATGAATTTTTATTAAAACATGTGCATGCCTAGTGACACAGTTATGCTTAATTCAACCAATGCCTGTTAACTTTAACGTCTGAGGTCTTAAGCATTATAATATAATGAATAAATGAATAACAGAAAACTAGTACAAGCAAGCCAGTAGAACACCTTCTTAAGTCTTGAAGGCAGATTTCAAATTTGATAAAAGATATAAAGATAAGTACTGTATACTATTCAAATACAGTGTTTCAATTAAAACCATTGTTTAAAATAAAACTACTATATATTATATACTACTATAAACTGCTAAAATGGTACTATAATTGTAATGTTCAGTCAACATCAATTTTGGTCAATGCCCTGTTTCACAGAATGTAATATGGACGGTTTATTCCGGTTTGTTGTATCTGTCTTTTCAAAAAATTAAACTTGTACTCATATATGACACAACAGATTAAGACTATTGACTTATAGTTTGTTTTATATTTATATTTTAGTCACGATTTCAAGCAATTACAAACACATTATCAGGGTCACGGGGGTCCACCGCCTGTCCCAGGGGCCACAGGACACAGATGAGAACATGCCTGGATGGGACGCCAGTTTATCACAGCGGACTAAATAAATGTAAATGCCAGCATAATTAATAGCACCATGAGGTCATCATGATTCCACTGTTTTGTGTGGTAAGTATATGTCACTGACACAACATCAAGACTGCTGTGTTTGCAATGAAGCAAGGGTATGCTGAATGTATGATTAACCATCAAATCAACATCTATTCAGCAGGCCAGTATCAGCAATTAGATATGATGATTTCGTGACACCTCAAAGATTCTGTTAAAATTCCTGAGATGCTGTAGTCAGTCTGTTGTCTCATGTATACCCTTGATGCATAGACCTTTCCCAATGTATGTTTCCAAAATAGAACAAATGTGTTCAGAACCGAAAAGCCTATTTAGCCATAGACATCTCAATATTTTACAATGGCCTTGAATAAGCAAGGGGTCAGGTGGTCAAGTAACTTTATAAACCCCTTGTTTCTGCAAATGAGCAACATTGCTTTTTTTAATAAAGGGAAGATGACAGTGTGTCACGAGATGCAGCACACCCTAGTGACCACATATTTGTTCCAGCGTTAAAATCACTTGGTTACCAGATTATGAATCATGTGCTATAAATCTATACTACACACATTAGTGTTATGATCAGTAACTGATAAATTAAGGGGGAAAACTGTGAACTATGAGCAATACATTCATAACCTATATAAAGTGCTGTGAGAAAACAGCAGGATTTTCAGAAGGATTCCATGAGCCTGTACACAGTGGAACATTTTGGCTGGTGTAGGACACTGAAAATAAACTTTTCTTCTGTTTTTGGACTCCTTTTAGACTCTGGACTGGCACTAGGAAGACAAACTGTTCCTTGCCATTTCGTTCAGAGTATTTTTATCAGCATGGTATTGATATTTGTGTCTTACTACCCACTCAGTTACATGTTTCTTTAAAATTGTTCAACCCTGTAATATATGCTGTTTTTAAATGTGCTTTTGAAATCAAGCTGATTTGCAGATTGAGAGTCTTTCAAACAAAACTGTTGCCTTGTCAGTTAAAATATTTTCCAAGAAAACATTAGGCTTCCTGCTTAATGGGTACAAAACCAAATTAACCCTAACAATAATCAGGTTTAATTCTCCAGTCTCTTTTTAAGGATTTTAGAAAGGGAAAGTCAAGAGTACATAATGACATGCATTCTGGGATCTGTGAGATGTAAGCGAATTCCTGTGGCAGTGCCAATGGTTTTACTCCTGACAATGAGGTGCTTATGCCAGAGTGAATGCACCCAGGCAGAAATTCCATATAAGAGCTGAGCCTGCAATTCCAACCCTTGTTAGTTTAATACACTGTTCCATTGGTAAACAGTTCCAATTGAGAAAATGCTGAAACAACATTCAGTCCATATATGGAAATAAGAGAAGCTCTGACCGGAGATGATCTTAATATCCATATACGTAAATGTAGGCCACTCAGCAGAGATACTTGGAAGGATGAATTGAATAAATGCGATCCGTTTACATTTTGTCAATAATCTGATCACCTGTGTTACAGGCATTTAAGTAATCTCAAAATGGAAAGGTCTACATAAATCCAATATTTGCATATTTCTAGCAATGACGTAGCAATTATTAATAGGAAGTAGCTTATATTTAAACTGTTTTACACTATACAGACAAACCTTTGCAATTATTGAGCGCTGCTATTTCAGCTTAGGTAATGCAACTTGGCTTGTAGTACAGAACTTTGTCCTCTGCTCCATCAGACACATGGAAATGCACTGGAATGCCAAATATCATTGCTTAACATGAGAAGCCATCCACACAGCCATGTTCCGAAATCAATTAGAAAGCCCTAAAAGAAGAACAAAGGAATTTGTAGCAGCAAATGTGTCAAATTCTATAACAATACCCATATTTTGGAGGTAATATTTGGTGTGTCTAAAAACCTTTGTCTATATAGTGCCTCTTATAAGGATTTTATAGTCATTATGGTCATGGGAAGGCAGTGTATTTGACAGCAGTTGAGACTATATCTCTCTTTAACTAAAACTGTCATTGGAGACAAAATACAAACACCAGTGATATCAGAGATGTATGTACGTTTCTATAATTAAAACACATGCATGACAATAAAGAAACAAAATAAAGTGCCAAAAGATGCCATAAGGTGGTCTGGACAATGTAGTAAAATGTAGTACTAAACATGCACTGCTCACAAAAATTTGGAGATATTTAATTCTGGGATATTGAAAAAATAATGATGATTTCAAATAATTTCATAATTATTAAAATTCATACTTTTTGTGAGCAGTGTATTTAAATATAGTACCACTGACATAAACATGCATATATCAAACTGAACAGACAGTATACATCATGTTCTTAAAAATGCTTCCATTTGTAAGGTCTATGTGGCAAGCAGATATGTTCCTTTAAGGAAAACCACAGCCAGCTGGCACTTTCACTTGTTTTTTTCCCCCTCTTGCTATCAGCGTGTGCTTGGTGCTGCCCACACAACATGTTACTGCAGCCTCTTGGACAATGCCTCCTTATAATGAAAAATGGCAAGGATGTGCTTGTAATCTTGTTTGTGTATTGCTTCTGGCTTTGTCATGTGCTTGCCTGACACAGGCTTATTCAAATCCAAGCAGGCACTGCAGCAGCAAAGCCATACATTTCAGTGTTTGGCCTGGGTTTCTAATGGTTAGTAATTAAAACACTGATAGCATGCTAAGCAAAATCTTTATAAGAAAAGCTTTTCTTATCTGACTATTTATCTCACTTTAAAAAGTCATGTTTTTACAGTTTGTTCAATCGCTTAAAAAAATGATTACACAGCATGACTAGGTACTGAGCAAGGAATGTGTCATTGGTAATACTATAATTATCCAATTTTTTCTGACACACTTCCTCAACATTCATAGGCCATCACTTGTTCAAACACTTTCATTTCCAGTTGCTGATGGAAATTTCATGCAGGCTTGTGTGCTTCCTTTTTCAAGGTCATCGCTGAGAAAGAACCCTTAGAACACACTGAAATATGCATGTGCATATTTAAGGAACCTTCTGCAAGCTGTGTTTAATGCGACTGCGTATACAATCGCGGCCGACTCTCGGTCACTTGATGGATCATTGATCACTGATCAATGTGATCCATGAAGTATTTCAGCAGGATAGTGGAGTAGTTTGCCATTGCTTTCTCCACCCCTCCCCATTTTATCCAAGCTTTGGACCAGTGTGCAGCTGTTTACAGTTACATGGCTGGGGTGCTTGCATACACAAGTCAATGACAATTTAAAGACACCAATTAACCTAACACGCATGTCTTTGGACTGTGGGAGGAAACCGGAGTACCTGGAGTACCTGGAGGACATGCAGACTCTAAACAGAAAGGACCCAAGCCTCTCTTGGGTGTTAGCCTACATTAAAACAACTCTCTCTGGTTGTATTGTGTTTGGAACAAGGTCTAAAAATATATTAGTCTATTAAAGACATATACCGCTGTTGATATCTAATGTGTTCATGAAAATAAAAATATTTCTGTGTCAACTCAGGACACACCACTGTGGAAACTTTACATCCACAGTAACTACCCTTCCTATTGTTCTAGCCAAGGAAATGAAGAGGAGAATTATGGATGCAGGAAGGAAGTCATGTTGAGCTGTTTTTTTTTGAATACATAGTCATGGTTTGTTACTTCCATTATCTGAAATGTGTGTCTGGCATACTGGATTGATCATGACAGACATCATTTTTCCTCTATGCATCAATGTCTTGTCTTGATAACACAATCTCTAGTAACAAACACAAACTATTTCTAGGAAAACTAATATAATGAACTCTGAACATCACATAGACAGAATTGCTACAATAAATAGCTTTCTTCCACATAATGCACATTCTTAAACCAATTCAGTAATGTGCAATATCTGTTTATCAGGTGCTGTGTTTTTCTTTTTTTTTTTAGAAACTTTACAAAAAATTTAAAATACAACAACCAAGTTTATTGAAACTACTCTCAAAGGTAGCAAAGTGTCTTTGTATTTTTAGTCAGAAAACAGAATAAAACAGAATATACTGTACAATACAGTAATATAGCAGAATATAAACTGGCAATCCAGTAAATATACTGCACATGTAATTTATAATCTCTAAGACAGCAATACACTACAATAACAATCCGTGACACAATTGAACAGTTTTTGTTACACAATCTATAGTAGATGGACAGAATACAATTTGTATGTGCTGAAATACAATCAGTGTTTAGAAGCTGCTTAAGAATCAGGAATGTTTTCGTTTTTTTAACTGACAGCACTGTTACATATTATAATGCATACACTGAATACAATATTACTTATACTGCTCACAAAAAGTAGGGGAATATTTCATTTCGAAATTCATTTCGAATTATTGGTTATGAACACAGTATTACTTATTCATGAATAAAGCTATTATTGCACTTAAAATATGTAAACTTCGAAATATGTAACTTCTAAAATGTACAAGTATATGAGTCTTGCCTGTATTTGTGCTCAGGAAACTCCCTGGCAATAGTCTTCCCACGTAAAGGGGAAACGTACGTACCGTACTTTCCCACGTACCACTTTACCATGACTAAAATGTCCTTATGAAACCTTTCACCGAACTCATCACTGTTTGTGCTGAGAATTTATGAGCAAAGGTCAAGGAATCCCAAAACTGCTTGGACTTTGAGGAGCGCAGCACTGTGACATGCATTAGGTTGACTGGTAGCTCAAGAAACTGGCCCAGGATGATGTCGAACCAGTATCTATGTAACATTGCTCCTGTTCTAAATAGCCATTGATGCTGCTGTGACATTACACATAAAATACAACCAACAAACAATCAACATCCTCAGAGTCCCGTCCCCACCCCCCACCGCAACAGACAATCATGTCTGCACATGTTGCCCGACCTGGCCAGTAAGCTCCACTGGGAGTCGAACCTTGGTCCCAAGTACTTTTCAAGTATTAGGTGAAATTGAAATCTAGATTGTATTGTAAAATAAGAATTATTTTCAAACACACTGTAACATATCGGTATTTATGGTGAGATTACAGAAGAAATAATTACAAATATGGCAATCGATCATAAGATTAAATGACAGTAGTACCATAGAGTTTAGAAAATGCCCACTGCAACGACAGTAATCACACTAGCAACAGTGGTGACTGTATATTATTCTATAAACAAGCAATGAAAAGTGTTACAGCTCATACAAGGTAGTATCAATCTAATGTCAAATAGCCCATGAAGGCAAATATGTCTATATGTATTTTAAAGGGAAAGCAGATGTGGCACAGCATCCTTGATTGCAGCGTTTTTATTTATAACTGTCCAAGCTGCGTCCTGTATCTTTTCCCATAGGAGGCGCATTTATCTTTGAATCTATCCTAAAACACTGTTATAAGATGTGATTAGTACAGCGTATTGTCATCGCAAAAAGGAAATTTGCCTTCAATTCAGTGACTCCGGTAATAAAGTATAACAGAGTAGCCTAATAATTGCTCATGGCAAGCGCTGTGTAAACAGGAGGTAATAAGATTTCTTATTGCAAAATATGGCGAATTTTAGGAAGCCTGTTGTGGGTCGAACTTTAGAAACACAGACAGGAATCGATAACCACAGTGCTATGATGAACGAAGAGCAATGTCTTACCTCTATTCCAGGAATGTGCAGAGAAAAGCCCTTTGTCTGCCGCTATTTCCACATTGTGTTACAGTTTAATGGCGATATTGTGATAGAAGGGATACGCGCAGTGATATTACATACTCTGTCTCACACACAGAGGGTCACTCCGCCCTTACCGGACCGCTGTATGTGTGTGTGTGTGTGTGTGTGTGTGTGTGTGTGTGTGTGTGTGTGTGTGTGAGAGAGAGAGAGAGAGAGAGA
>JAUZST010006155.1:0-15058 GCA_034779995.1 Parotocinclus haroldoi
ATATTCTGTATATATACACATATTCTGACTCAAAAATGTGTTGTACAGTGCACTGCTGTATAAAAGAAGAATAATGGTTGTTTAGTTCAATATCGTATTGTTCCCGATAATACCGGTATTATTTTGTTAATGATATAAAGCATCCATATCGTGATATTCCGACATAATGACATAATGCTTTTACAGATAGTATGGTATCCATCCAGTACATGACTTATAGGCAGAGAAACAGATATGGCAGAAAGTGGCTCTGCGGTAGAAGAGTTTGTTAGGAAAAGGGGAGCGATTTTGTAGTAGGTGGATTTGGTATGAAATATCAGACATACAACAACTACAGTAATATGTAATCTATGCAAATGTCTGTAACAACAAAAGGGGGAAAACACATCTAATCTTTTTCACCATCTCAAACAGAAGCTTGCAGAGTATGAGGACAGTCAAAAATGCCACAACGTGATGTATTTTAAAGTATAAAACATAGTTTGTTGCAGTTGTTTGTTGTTGAAATATATCGCAGAATATATCGTTATTGCTAAAGTATCCTTAAATATTGTGATATTATTTTAGGGCCATATCGCCTACCCCTAGTTAGAGCTTTAATAAATTGGTTGCAAATTGTATGTGTACTGTGAGAGCATATCCCAATCTTATTAAGTCCTAAGCCCCTTTGGGCTGCATTCAAATACATACATCTAGTCCTAAGAACGTGAATCCTAAAAGCTAATGCGATGGCTTATCCATAGCTATAGGGCATTGTTAAAAATATCTAAACCCTGCTATCATATTTATTTTTACTAACAATGTACCTGTGATCTTTGACTAAATTGAACTTGCTAGAACATAATAGACAGTAGACATAATAAACTTTAAAGGAGTTTGTTTAGAAACAGTGATAGCGCTTAGTGTCTCTGCAGTCAAAACCAATCCACTGAAGACAGTGGTGGTTTTGCGGTTAAAGCTCTGGAATACTAATCAAAAGGTTGCACTGCAGAATGCACTAAGATGCATAACATTAGTGCTTGTTTATTCATATTTGGTCTTGCAGTATGTGGGTGCATGAGGGTAGCTAAAGTAGTTGTAATATCAGTGAATAATGCAGTTAGAGGTTCCTATTTCAGGTCATCATGTGAGATAGGTCTGTTGTACACCAGAGCAAGGCAGATATGCCAAGGTCCAGAAGTCCAGTAAATACACAGAGGTCTGACGGAGCACAAGTACTCTAAACTGCACTTTTATCAACACCTACTTAAAGTATTTTTTGAAATGTTTTCCATTCTAACCATCTCCTACTTCTCAGTGCAGTTACACTGCTTTTGTGACTGTTGTTTTACACTGCTTGTACAGGCTGAATGTAGTGGCAAGCAATAAACAAATAATCAAAAAAGATTTGCTTTTACCCTTGGTATTCTCTCCTTGTTGGCAGTTCTCTGTTTCCCCCCTACTCTGATCACTGTGAAACATTGAGTATGTTGTGTTGCTCTAGGGATTCAGGAGTTCACTGAAGAAGCATCTTGAGGTGAAGAGTGCATACTTAGCTGCAGGCTGCTTATTCAGTTTTACTTTGACTGCTTGTAAGGTGACAGCATACACAAACAGATATGGGTGTCGATATTAATCTCTCAAGTTGTCCATCTCAGAGGTTCCCTTCAGATATCTGAAGATGCTTTTACTAACCTCTGCTGAGAATTTCTGACGAATAAAAAATCGGCAGATATAGACTGACACACATTCTTTGAAGCAAATCTTAATTGTGAAGTTATGTGCTGACAGTGAAGTAACTTTGAACTTGGCCCATGGTTCAGGCCAGTATATTGAGTGCACACACTTAGGGATAGACAAGGGATAGACTTAGGGATTAAACAAAAATATTCATATTATTCATAACTTGGTTAGTAATAGGAGGATCACCTGTTTATGAAATTCACTCAATATACTTGTTTTAGACTTGTACTTGTTTTGTTAAATATCATATTTTTAGATAGGTACAATATGATGTCTTTCTTGTTACCTTTTTATTCCTCTTTGATTCAGTGCTGTTTCTGTTTGCAAAGATGATGCATCTGTCTTTAAGCATACTTTTTGGATTGCTTGCTTTCGAGGCGGTTAAACAGATGTGTCGTGCTTCCACCAGATTCGCAAAGACTTGTGCAAAGACATTCATACTACTCTTCTGCAAGAATTCTAAGAACCTGCTCAATTTGGGTTTTTTTCTTGTGGCTGTCAGGGAAAACATTCCCTGCACTGGTAAATAGAGATGGATTTAGTTGTTAAAACACCTTGCCACCGGCCATGTGAGCATTTTCATCCCCCAGCATTAAAATAAGCTTTGTATGGTAATTCTTGTGATCTCTCTGTTATGGCAGACTGTAGCGACATTCTATTCTAAAATCACCCTTTCACCCATCCCTATACACAATGGAGTCAGCGTATCCTGCTACTGTTCACTTTGAAACCATAAGATTATACATAAGCAGCTGAAAAGGGTAGGGAATCTATGCTCTATAGTAAACATGCAAGGAGTAACTACAGTAGTGTTCTCATCCAGACAGCCTCTTAAATCTCCAGTTGTCATTAACTTCTTAATAGTTGCTCATTGACAGTTCAATGTTTTATGAGATTTCTCATTGTATAATCTTCCCCATATTGACAAATAACTAAAATAATATGGTCTCTCTGATGCATTATACTACTGTGTGTTTTATTGAGGAGAATTAATGAGAAGTTGTATTTTCCACCATTGCCATTTGCTGTTCTTAATAGGAACTAAGATTAAAAACAAAAGGATGGATGCTGCTGCCATGTATGCTGCTCTGATATTGTTGATATTTTCAGAGGGGAAAATAATTGAGTTTTCTCACGTACAAATAATTTTTTTATCGTACACTTCTACTGTGGGGGACATAATCTAAAAAATCTATAAAATCACATTGTATAATGTTATGGGTTTTTAAGGGTTAACAAAGTTTCACTGCATTTTTACACTATTTTCGAATATCATCCTTGTGAGCACAGATATTGGCTGATTCATCTCAAAAAGGCAACCAAAAAAGCTGTTTTACGATTGTTTTTTTTAAACTGCCAGATGCTTCAGTAGTAATAGTACATTCAAACCCCCTGTATTTGTATTTTAATAAAGACGTTGAGAAATAATTATATACCATTGCAAAAACAATGGTATAAATAATGTAATAGTGGCCTAAGACTGTAGCACAGTACTGTATCTTAGCCTTTACTGATAAAACAATTTGCAGATGGCAAGGTAATATGTCTTTACCATAGTGAAGTTTTTACTAGTTTTGTTGTTTGTATTTTAATTATAATGTTATGTATATGTAATTTTGTGTCATCATTATCTTGGCTTTTTTGCACAATCAGAAAATAAGCAGGAAACTGTCATGTTCATGTCACATTTACTATGTCATATTTATCACAAATAAACAGCTAAAACTAATCCTTGAATCCTGACGGACACATTTATGATTTATGTGTTTTTGGATAACCTAAACAAATTGATCACTTGCTGCTAAAAATGTATTTAATGTATTGTTACTTAACTGATTACATTTCAATGTTTAAGTTTTGATCCCTAATTAAGTGGATAATTAGCTTACATTAGGCTGTGTGGTTAAGCTCTTTTCCAGTTATTCTGTTAGTCTTTTCAGCTTTGTATTACTATCCTACATAAAAGACTAGCACTTTACATCGCTCAAGTGCATCCAGCTAGTCAATTACATTCCTTGCATGTTCTGCTCTGCCATCTGCTTTATGTTGTTTTCATACAGAGTGCCTGTTTGGCATAAGACTACCAGCCCCTTCTGTAGTAGAGATGATTCTTTTACTTTGCTTTTTTGGCACTCAGTGTTGGTAGCACATCTGAATGGCACTGCTTTTTGGCTTTCATAACACTCGCATCAAGGCCAATACTTGTATAAAAAGTAGACTTACATTTATCCAGTCTTTACCTACTGAATTGGAGAATTTATTCAAAATCAGAATGTGTATTTTCATACTTCAGTTGACTGCACAACTGCAAGGACATTTCAGTTTAATGTGGTCGAAATAGTTAATACAATTAGGTTTTCTGAAACAGAATGTTGGTTTTCATTATTATAAGGCATAACCAATGTCAATATAATGAAATGCAGCACAGGTTTGCAATCCATCGTAAGGCACACACAATCGCAAATTCATATACACACTAGCACACTAGGGGCGCTTCAGAAAATAGCTTAACATGCATGTCCTTCTAACTGCAGGTGTAAGATCACATGGACAATGTGCAGACTCAATACAGAAAGGAACAAGACTTGGGATTGAACCCAGGATTTTCTTGCTGTCAAGCCACCATGCTCCCCTGTGACTGAAACAGTTCATCAATAGTTTTATAGAAAAAGAGACTTGCTTTTACATAGCAGACACTATACAAACAACAGTTATTTGCAAAACATTCAAAGAAGAGACTGAAACATCTGGTAGAAGCAAACAAAATCATTTTCAAAAGTTAGCACCTCAAAGAGTATGCCAAAAGCCAGATAGTGTGCAGGCCACACAAATATGAAACAGCAAGGAACAGCACTGCAAATAGCAATAATAAAAGCATTTGTCAGACACCACAGATGACATAATATGATACCCAAGAAAATGGTTGAAATGTGTTTTAAGTGACTTCTGTAAACACGTTTTGATTTTAAAAAGGAACATCTGATTTATAGCACAACTGGATTCCATATTTGAATTTAAGGGCTTGAGCTCCTGCATGAAAGGTCTTATTGCTTTTCCATGCTTATTATTATTATTATTATTATTATTAGCAGTAGTAGTAGTAGTAGTGGTGGTGTTGGTGGTGGTGGTAGTGGTGGTAGTAGTGATGGTGGTAGTAGTAGTAGGGGTAGTAGTAGTAGTGGTAGTAGAGGTGGTAGTGGTAGTAGATGTGGTAGTAGTAGTAGTGGTGGTAGTAGTGGTGGTGGTAGTAGTGGTTCTGGTAGTAGTGGTGGTGGTAGTGGTGGTGGTGGTAGTAGTAGTGGTGGTAGTAGTAGTGGTAGTAGAGGTGGTAGTGGTAATAGTAGTGGTGGTGGTAGTAGGAGTTGTGGTAGTAGTAGTGGTGGTAGAACTACTGGTGGTAATAGTAGTAGTGGTAATAGTAGTGGTGGTGGTAGAGGTGGTGGTGGTAGTAGTAGTGGTGGTAATAGTAGTAGTGGTGGTAGTAGTGGTGGTGGTAGTAGTGGTGGTGGTAGTAGTGGTTCTGGTAGTGGTGGTGGTGGTAGTAGTAGTGGTAATAGTAGTGGTGGTGGTAGTAGTAGTTGTGGTATTAGTAGTGGTGGTAGAACTAGTGGTGGTAGTAGTAGTAGTGGTAATAGTAGTGGTGGTAGTAGTAGTGGTATTAGTAGTAGTGGTAATAGTAGTGGTGGTAGTAGTAGTAGTGGTATTAGTAGTAGTGGTAATAGTAGTGATGGTAGTAGTAGTGATGGTAGTAGTAGTAGTGGTAATAGTAGTGGTGGTAGTAGTAGTAGTGGAGCCTGAGCACCAGAGAGTAAAGTGAAGTGCAAGGGATTCTTCTTCATCTGTTTCAAAAACTGGCTGCTTCTAAAGTAGTTTGCATTGTGGATAAGTTGTGAAATTGACACACACGTACAGCCATACTCAGTACAAATATTTATGGACAGGGGTAACCCAAGATGTATCAACTATGTCCAACAGAAAGTTATTCTGGATTTTGTGCATTTGACATGGTTGGCAGAAATCAATAATGGTATTCACATATCCACAGAGGTATGGTACCGCCATCTGACAACAGAAGGAATGCATTATTTCCGGTGGCTCCCAATGGTGAAAATTTGGCACAGACATCCATGCTGCTGATAGTTACTTTGGGGTAGAAATTTGGTACTCCATAGTAACCCCCATAGGTCATTGAGTCTCAAATATACACAGCTCACAGAAATTAGGGATAGAATTGTATGTATTTAATTATTGGATATTTCATTTGGAAATATCCCCTCAGTATATTTGCTGTTTGGTAGTTGTGCAGCGCTTCCTCTGACCAGAAAATGTTTATTGTTTATGTGATTAGTTTCAGATTTGCTATGTGTGACGTGAAGATGTTGCTGGGTTTGACAAGGTTTGAACTCAATAAATAAATAAAGGAGAAACAGATTAAAAAAATAACAAAAAAACCCTAAGAAAAGCCTATTTATGCCATCAAACCCCACCCCAAAACGCAAAAATGTATAACCCATAGTTGCTATCATCTCTAAACGTATCTGTCCTTGTTTATGTGATTCACCAGTCTTGAGTTTTTAACCAAGTCACATTTTAACTAAAATATCAACATTTAATTAAGATCTGTTGTAAGTGACTATGGGGGTATGACAGGGTTTTACCATGCTTTGTGTAAAATATTGACAACATTCCTGTCTGATCTAGATAAGAACAGCACACTTTGCTACACTTTACAAAACAGCCATAGCTACCATGGTGGAATAAACACATTATATGGATATACCAACTTAATAGTACTGTTTGGATTTACATTTGCATAACCATTCACTAGCTCCTGCAGGGTAAGTCAATGTACTATCCCACGTAAGGCTTAAAACTGACAGTCAGCATGCATGTTGTGTGTATGTGTGGGCTGTGCTGCCTCTGGGCAACTGGCTGATGTACTGTACTTCTAACTCATCAAGCAAATCTGTTTACTTGCTGATTGTGGATTGGCCCTCCACTGCTGGAGCACCACTTATCTACAGGGTTTGCAGAAGAGGAATATGGGGCTAATTAAAACAGCAAAATTAGTCTGGACATTAGTTTTACAATCTGCTGGCGGTCAAGCATCCATTCCATATATATCAAGAATCGAATTAGGCTCTATATGACTGAAGAGATATGTTATGTGTTATGTTCTAAGTAAAATGTCCTGCTATGGACAAATAATAGCTTGCTAGTTTATCTGTTTGATCAGTTGGTGACCAAAATATACACTATCAAAGCATTTTATGACCAGCAAGTATGTCCACTGCACAACATATATAATTCTTTTTTATTTTTAAATATTTAAATGAGGGAAATTAAGTATGCTTTTCATGTATACATACATGAAACTATATTCTATTCTATTCTATTCTATTCTATTCTATTCTATTCTATTATATTATTCAAATAGACAGACAAGAGTCAGTTTGTAGCAGAATTAGTCTCACATGTGAAACACAACAATGCGTTGGAGTTAAGAGTTTCTAATGTGCCTGAGACTTTATTATGAGACTACGAGTTTATTCAATGTAATCACCTTTTGAACTGAGTAAAAATCATCACTTTGATTTATGTGTTAATACTTTAAACACATACCTTTCCAAGCTGTTCTCTTTGTACATCTGTTAAAACTTCAGTCTCCTTCTCAATTCAAGCAAATATTATTATCACTGAGTAGGAGAAAGATGCTAAATCTTACATGCATGCTGACATAAATTGTTTATGCAAAGTAGGTATCTAACATAGCAGTGCTAACTGAAACTTGTGTTATGCCAGAAACTCAAGCAATTTGATGCAAAGCATCTTGCACCTTGACATGTTATGTTGTGTTTCTTATGCCATTACAATTATAAATTTGGACGAATTATGAAGATAGTGTCTACATAGTTAGTAATATGCAACTAACTGGATGTTAGCTAGCTATCTAGTTAGCTTTCATCCCTCAGAACAGATTTACAGCTCATAGATTGGATTTATTTCAAGCCGTTGTGATTTGACCCGTTGTGGTAAGAAGGCCACTGTTGGGCCCTTGAGCAAGGACCTTAGCCCTTCATGCTGAAGGGACTCAATATTGTGCCATTGTGACCCCCAACTTGGTAATATGTGAAGAGAAGATTTTCATTGTACTGTAAATAGGTATATTTATATATGACAATAAAGCCATAATAGGTAAGAGAAGGAGCTCAAAGACAAAGAGTCATCCATCACCCATCAGTCGAGTCAGCTTATTCGATAATTATATAAAATTTGTTTCATTTTGAAAGAACTGGCTATTAAGGCTTTTTCTTTGTTCTGTATGGGCATTTCAAAAAGGGGGCCTGCAAGGGGATTTTGTAATAAATGAGGTGCCATTTCTTGCATTCTCATGTATATACTACCAGATTGTTAAACACCTAATGATAGTTACAAAAGTCCCTTAATTTAAGCACTATTTCAGAGACAGATTTAACGATAAGAACTCAACTCAACTAATTTATCAACAACAATGGCATTGTGTTTTACTTACTTGATTTTGTCTATTCTATTTCATTTATTTAAAGATGTAATAACATCATGTTAACATTACTATGTCAAGAATTAGTGATGTCATAGAGACATGAAAATGTGAAAAATAATTTCAGTAATATCTGCAATGTTGAGCTGACGTTCAAATCGTGCAAAACGTTTTTCTTTGCACATTTTAAAATGCTATGAGAAATACAGAGGTCATAAAAAGAGATGACCAGGATAATAAAAGGGTAAAAAAGGCCACAACTAGCCCAGCAAGGACCTGGTATTCCAATCAGGGTACATTTATGCCTGACCAGGACATAGTGGGTAAATTAAATAAATAAATACATAACAGGTGTGCAGTATGCCGAGTTTTTAAACATACAGTAATGATTCCATGCCTTGACTTTTAAGAGATGGGGTGTTCCGTGGGAAAATGCATGTGGGAATTAGACTGCTATCTAATTTTCCATAATGGATAGGATTATGCTAGGTGTCCTTCAGCCTCCACATAATCTGTTTGACTTCTAAGACAGAGCCAGAATGTCATTGTCTCAACACATAACAGCAAAGAATATAGCAATAGCTAGGACATATTATACATACAAACCTAAAGTACTTTAATCTCCTGGAAAAGTTGAGGCTTTTCAGCCTTTTTGTATGCTGGATCAGTATCAGATTGCACCACTCAACAAAATTCCTTCCCCAAGGTCCTGTATTAATTCTCTACTCTGTCACTAATACACCACACAATGGCTGTGTCATGAGAGAAATACTTCAGATGACTGGAAATCGAAGGTGTATATGTTAAACGGGATGCAAGCCAATAAAGTCCCTTATGGACCCTCAGTGTCTAACACACAGCCTTGAATTCCCAAACTGTGGTTTGTTTGCTAGATAATCTATTGTCCTTGATATGATGGATTTGTTCATCTGCATCAGGTAGAGCTTCTTTTTCAACAAGGCAGACTACATTGTGTAGAATGCACGGCTGAACTCAATGAACACAATCCCAACAGTCTCACCTTCTTTTGTAATAGGCACATTTCCTGGTCAAATCGCTTGTGGTAACATCTTAACATGACTTAAAAACTTAAAATCTTAATGGCATACTGGTAATCCCATTTCCTTGTTAAAGATCAATCTGTTAAATGTGTATTCGTACACCTTTTCAGAGAATGGATTGTGTACTTCAACAATCGTTATGTTACACTACATATATAAACCTGATATGACCTGGTCTTAAAGTTTTAAAGCGCTTTTTTCAGATGACATTTTATATGTGAAAGGGTGTTTTTAAATTGCTCCCTTATGATCAGAAAACCAAATGTATGTTATTCTCCAAGCAAAATACACATACATATTTATTACCACAAACATACACCCTTCAGGGAAACACAGCAGAAATGGTTTTATCTTTTAAATATCTTGGTTTTACTTTCATGAATGATTTATGCTTTAAGCCTCACATTGAACAGATGGTAAATAAATTAAGGTTAATGTTGGGCTTTTATTTTGGGAACAGTTTGTTCTTTTCCAAGAAGGCAAAAAGAAAATCTGTTAAGGCCACCTTTGATTCATTATAAATTTAATTAACAAGTATTTTATATATGCTTGCATCAAATGTTGTTTTGTTGCATTTCGCATCATTATATTTTGTGAGAGACACCAGATTGTGTTTGTTTATGCTTTCTGATCTATTGCAATTGTTCATCTATTGTAATATTTTAAAGGGGAATTTCTTGTTTGGATAACAATTTTCAAAAGCTTCAAATATCCTGTAGAAACTGTGTGCTGTGCAGTCTTGGCTAGGACTCACATGCAATTCAGTGTTTGCACTGGTTAAATAATAATAGGTAGGTATGAATATAAATAAATAAATTACATTTTCAGAAGTTTGATCTTCAATGTTCAATGTATGTTTAGTATTAGGCAAAGCCAGACAGTGAATGTATGATGTGCTACATGGCCAGAACACAATTCTGTGGCTCGAACCCAGTGACCATGGTGGTGAGCAAGCAAATTGTTCCTGTACCTTCAGATCACCTTAAAGTAGAAATCACAGAATTTCAGTGCCTCATTTTATTTATATTAATTTCACCCAGGGAAAAGCATGGCAGTGTGCAGTGTAGATAGGCTCAACAGCTTGAATCTAGTTGAAGGTTCCTGGACTGTGAGCAGCTGTGTGGACACAAACTCCAGCAGCAGGTGTATTGGAGAGCACAGAAATCTCCAGGCCTGAGCCTGTGTCCTTTCATCTTCACATCCTCTCAATTAGTATTCCAGCGACCTGCCTGCATGCTGACTGTTGCACTCTCCTAAAGCCCAAATGGATCCCGAGCTCCCATTCCCTACCTTCAAAGAGCTCAAAGTGTGAAAACGCAAATTCCACACGTTACATTTCAACTTATTTGTTTAATGTTGCTGACGTTCTCTTTTTGAAGTGAAACCTGTAAGATTTAAAGAGAACAGTGAGAAGCCCTTATCCCGGCTCTAACAGAGATCGCCTGTGTGAGCCGGTGGCTCGGCCTGTGTGCAGCAATTCTAATGAGGCAAGTTCTGGCACTATTCAGAGCTCAAGCAGTGCCAGTTCCTTCCAGCTGTGAGTCTAGCTAGCAAGGGGAAAGTGTGATTGGACTCGCAGCTGAACTGGACTGAAGGAACAAAAGAGCAGATTTCCTGCTCAGCCCTTGCAAATCAGATAATGTCTATAGGATGTATTAAGACTGAACAAATATGTATCACTTGATATGTTGGAAAAGCTGTGATCTTCCAGAAATGTTTGGTGTCACATCATAAATTCATTTTTATCTGGACAATTCAAAGTGCAGCTTACATCTCCAAGGTTGTGAGGTTTTTCCATAATACGAGCGTCTTTCAATTGATCCTAAGCAATCAGTTTATACCCACAATGCCAATAAGACAGGAAAAGTCTAATGTATATAAAAATAAATAACAAGTATAATACAACATGTTTGCATTTTATGGATAAAATGCATTACAATTACATTGTGAGAAGAAGGAACAGAGTTCACAGGGGAACAACCACACTCCGAGTGTCAATAAATAAATTCATCTTAATACAGATAAGACATACTTCAAAACAAGCACCAATATGGCATGCAGGAGGATCACAGATACCAGCCTAAATGCCTTTTTTGGTAAGCCAGAAATCTGACGCAACTGTCCATACTGTGGTGCAGGAACTACAGTGCAGCAACCATTTCCAGCAGAGTAACCGTATGAACACAAATCCAATCTACATACTTTTACATATTCTCTCATATTCGTATCGTATTTGTGACTGAATAAATAGGAAGGAATATTAAGAATGTATTTTTCTTTAGACTACAACTGTCCAAATGCATCAGTTGCATGCATAGTTTTTCGATTTTACGGCATCTTTACACAAAAATCTAGAAGAGGTGGCTGTTCGTAGCATTTGCTTTTAATTTCTAGTTTGTCCCCAACAATGGAAATGTAGCAGAGCTGTTTAATCATTGTTTTAATCACTGTTTTAAACACTGTGCTACCACTGTGTTTATAAATAAACATTTTTCTTAACTTGAACAGTATATATTCAACACTGCCCTAGTATTTCATTGCATGTAGTTTTTTTATGGGCATTTTATTTTTGCTTATAAATGAATGTTAAACCATTGTGGTAACACATATTAGCACTTTTCACGAGATATACAGGAGAATACAGAATGACAGACACGTGTGTTTTGTTAAGGAGCACTTAATCCAGAGATGTACAAGAGCTTTACAAGAAAAGCCAAGTACAAGGATAAATGTTCTCTGAATACAAATGTACTTTCAATCCTGGGATTGGTGTCATCAGTTTAGAAACAGCATTGTTGTTTTGTGTTGTATGTTATTGTCTTGACATGTCTAAAACATTGGTTGTAGCAACATGTACACACAATGGCTGGTCTTCCAGGTGCCAGAGCCTCCTGATCTATTGGGTCTCAGGTCTTTTCAGTCCTTCACTCTTATCCTCCACCAGACTATTCTAGTTTTTTGTGTATTTTGATAATTAATTACTATATACTATATAAATTTTAAATCATTTGAATAAGTCTTACCTTGTACTAGCTTTCTATTGTTAATAAGACATTGGAATAGGATATTTTTGCTTACTGATGACTTTGATCTAAAACACTAAAATAAATGTCATGAATGTAATGAGGTCTTATTTTTTTAGACCACTTAAAACTCAGACATTTAAGTATAAAATGCAGAAGGTTTCACATTTTGCCGCAACAAAATATTTGTGGTTAAGTAGAACATACTCGCCATGCCTGTCCTTGACAGTTTTGTCATAATGTTGGTGGTTAGTTTGCAGATGGTGAAAAAGTTAGTAGTAAGCAGACTGCCATCTTTTCAGCATCATCAGTCTTTTCAAAGCCAAACCACCTCATTGTGTGAGAGGACAAGCCACATCTAGCGATAAAATCTAATTATGTCTCCTGGAGCAGTTTGTTCACTCATTTTTAACTTCTGTCAGGTGCGTTTAGGTAGAAGGCAACATACACTTAGAGCATATGCACAGTAATCCTACCTGGTTGCATGACAAAGTGAACTTCTAAGGTGTGTTTTTAACTGTTTTCAAAGTTAGTGACATACTTGAGTGTCAGTTCACAAATCATTACAACAACATAGAAGGTATTACTATATACCGTATACATATACATGCAAACTGGAATTAATTCAATTCCCCTTAAATTATCATAGGCTGGTTAAAAAGAGACACTCAGTCAGACAGCAGCAAGTTATCTAAGCATGAGGACTTTTACGGAGGAGCTTAATAACGAGAAATCACCCACATGCTTTTGAAATAAAAAGAAGTGATTTTTAGGAATAACTGCAGCGATCATAACCTTTGCTGAATATAAATAAATAAATGCAGTTGTAAGAAAGATCAAGCACTCTTGTTTAGAACACAAGTGCATAGGTTAAAAGTAGAAATGCTAAATTAGCCGGTAAAAACTAAGACATAGGTTAGATATTCTTGAGAAAACCATATCCGACAACATTCCAATGGTCAGGAGAAAGTACACAGAAGTAAGGTCTGTGTAAAAGATGGAATATCAGCAAATGTCTGAAAGGTCTACGTGCAAGTCCTTGCACCCAATGGAAGCGCGTAATGAAATAAAAATGAGAGAGTATGTCTCCTGAGAAACTAATTTTTGAAACAACATACATATGTGACACAGCAAAGATCCTAGAAATGCTTTATTTTATGGTATATATCAAATAGCTTGTGTCTTACTTGAAGCTTTTAAACAACTCACAATTTCATGCTACCTTGCTAGAAGATTCATTCATTCATGCCTGGAGAACTTGCTGTATGCTGCACTTCGATTTGTATTTGTTCCCTGTCTGCCTGGGCACACCATCCATGTGACCCTTTGAATTTATTTTGATGGCTGTATAGCTCTAAATTTATTTTACGCTTCATTTTTCCGAACACTATTCCCAGCAGAGCCATTTAGGCGATTTTGGCTCTTAGATGTAAATCTTAGCTTCTGTGCTTTAGAAAAAGTATGCAACATTAGATAATGTTATTTACTAAAAGTCATTGCCTAGTTTCCTTTTCTGGTGGATGCAGTAAATGTAAAATACAGTAGATTAGTAGTTAGATACATTAGTACAGAAGATTTCTGAAGCCATTATAGTTCAGTGGCTGTTTCATCTTATGTGTGAAACTAAAATATTACCGGAAACATTTTTACAAGAAAGTCTTGATAAAATTATAATTTATCTTAGATTGTTTGCTAAGCCTTTTATTTCAAATTATTATTATCACCAATTGTTTTTTATATTATTTTCCAATTTTGGATAAATAAAATATCATACATATTTGGTATTCTGTTACCAAATTTGCTGAACCATGTCAAACATTTTCTTTGTAGATTCGATGGCTCAGTGGTTGACCATTTTTGCCATTTCAGAAAGCTTGTTTATTTAAATAAGCCAAACTTATGATGTCTGTAAGTTATGCCAGATTGCATAATAATATGAGCCAGCTGCTGGAAACAGCTGTTGTTGAATTTTGGGCTGTACTTGCAATATGATGGTTAAGTGGTGTGCTTACAGACTGAACCTCGTACTGGAGAGCAGCAGTATGGGTTGATGTTGGTGGGTGGAAGACCAATGGCAATCGATGGCACAATCAATAAAGTGGATGAAATAAAATCCTGACAATTTTTACCAACATCTTGCTAAAATGATACCATCCAAAGTCAACATCATCCAGGGGGCATGAAATTTTTAATATCTAAGGGCTGACAATATTGATACAAAGTATCTAAGTATACACATACAAAGTAAAGCCTAATGTAGTACTTTTTAATATTTTTAAGGCTCAACACTATATGGTAGCAAATGTTCAAAGTTTTTTTTCTTTTAAAATCAAAGCTACAAACATTGTCGGAAGGCAAACCAGCCACGCACTAGCCCACTGCACTGTTCTTGTTGCTAATGATGCTATTGCTTGTTACCCTGGTAACCAGTCCAGTGACTGAATGTATTAAGTCTTCATTGCTTACATGTTTTTGATGCTGTGCTAATTCTGATAGTGAATCTTGAGTTTTCTGTTTGGTTAAAACATTGCATGACTGCTATACTTATTGTTACCTTATTAATCATGTCTGTATTATATTGGTATATAATAAGGATAAAGATAAACTTTATTGATCCCTTTGGGAGCGTTCCCTCCGGGAAATTGAGGTTCCAGCATCCGCATTACAGTACACACAAAAGGAGGTAGAAAGGTAAAAAAGAGAGAATTAAAAACTAAAATAATTATCAATTT
>JAUZST010006156.1:0-15058 GCA_034779995.1 Parotocinclus haroldoi
GTGTGTGTGTGTGTGTGTGTGTGTGTGTGTGTGTGTGTGTGTGTGTGTGTGTGTGTGTGAGAGAGAGAGAGATTTATACAACATGAATCATTTAAATATTTTAATATACTATGCCATAGCTGGTGTGAATAGGTTTCTACATAATGCAAGTAATGCTCATGTGCTCATTCAGCTCATTTAATGCTCATTTAGCACTGCTAAGATGATTCCCTGAATGCTGTCTTTGTGGCAAGCTGGTACAACATGAAAACAGTCCAGTACTGAGCAGTCACCAAAAACAGAAATGCAGACATTAGCGTGGCAATCCAGATTTAACCTACTGCTGCCACTTTTCTTAGCACCTCTTCCAACACAAACACACTGGGTCCAGTTCTGTGAGGCAGTACAGGGCACAAGGCAGCACTATACAGGGCACCAATCCAGCACAGGGCACATGCACACACTCACACTGGAATACTATATACATACCAGCATGTCTTGGAATATGGACGGGCATAGTCCGGGTCAGGAATTGAACCAGGGATCTCTGGAGTCATTATATGACAGCACTTACACTGTAAGATTGTACTAGGGTAAGACTAAAGCATCACAAGTGGGTTTGTTATATTTAAAGCAAGCAAAATAAAAGGCCGTATAACCAGCACTACCTAAACCATTTCATATGGAAGAGTCTTCATCAGCCACTAGTGTAAATTGTTTATGCATGTGTGGCAAAGCATGCCGTGACTCATGCATGCATGAAAATGCTGCAGTATGGGGAGGGACACGGATATGGTAGGTACCCAATTTAAAATAAGCAGCTAGTGCTATTTAAATGTACAAGGTACACTTAGTATAGGAATGCAGAAGAAACAGCAAAATTCCATACACAAGGCCAATTCAGAAATAGTTGATACGGTATGGAAAATGCAAACATCAAAAAACACAGTGCTCGTAATATGTACTTTGACTTATATAATTGCAGACAGTATCAACCCAGGATATTTAATGTCTGATCAACGTCATTTCATTTGTTAATAAACATATTTAGGTCCAACCATTTACTGATTTGACTTGTTTGTGTTGTCTTGTTGATAAATGCATGGACGTCCCTGGAAAAGATATCATCGTGCCACCTGGTCATCTTGAAGGAATTAGTCTTGCTATAGGATCTCAGTGTAGTTTTCTGCATTAATGCTGCCATCACAGAAGTGAAAATGATCTTTGCCAATTGCACTGACACAACCTCATATCATGAAACTCCATGGCTTTTGGACTTGTTATTAGGGGTAGAACGATATCCCTGCAGCCACCGGGGGGAGTCGAGTTGGACCTTCAGCCAGAACGTGGTGGAAAACTACAACTCCCAAGACCCCTAGAGGCAATAAACCTCAATGTGGTACACCTGGTTAAGCGTTATTTAAAGAGAAGCCTAAACCGGCTTCTCTGTCACACCTTTGTCTTGCCGTGCCTGAAATGCACTAGGGTGACTGGTAAACAGACGAAAGGCTTTGGTATGCTATTTCTGTAGTAAGCTGTCTTTGCCTTATGAGGTGGAGAGCTTGCTAGTTACTGTTTATTTTTCCATAGCAAGCTCTCATGGCCATTCTGGGGGGAGCTGGTTACATTTCCTAGCAATCATTGAAAGACTTAGGTGTTGACATTCTGATTAACTTACAACTTTTGATTAGGCCTGGTAGTTACTGATTATCGCTTTTAGACTAAGGTTTTGGGTCTCTTGGTTACTTTGTAGTAAGCTCTTGTTGTCTTCCGAGGGGAAGAGCTTGCTATCATTTTAACCAGGGGTTTTCTTTCTCGGCTTGCAAGCTGTGGTTGCCCAGCGATGGGGTGGAGCATTGCAGCGTCATTACTTACTCTTTCTCGGCTCTGAGTGTAGTCTCAGTGATCTTGTTTTTTGAGGAAGTATATCCCTTCCCTGAACTGCTGTATTTATAGAGCGTGTTTCCACCGAGGTTTCACTGTATTTCGACTGGATGATACTGGCACCATAGATTGGCTCCATTTAGAAATTGCAAGAGATATATAGCCTAGGAGAACATCATTTAAGTAAATCATAAACATTTTGAAAATGAGTCAACCCTTGTGCTATGTGTCTGAGAAAGAATTGTGTGAAAATATGACACAAAACTGTAGAAAAGCTCAGGCAATACCAAAGTTCTAGGTAAGCTCTATTATTGGAAAAACTGCAAAAATGCCACAATTTTGGCCATACATGTTCCTTCTTGTGATTAATTAACATTATGAGCAGTAATGCAATCTTACTGCCTGTATTTAATTTTGACCCACTACCCAAGTAAAATAAAATAGTATACATTCCATTTATAGCACAGCTTAGAGAAATTGTACTCCGTTTGGCACAGATAAAGAGCAGACTCTGCATGGGCTGTAATAACACACCATATCCTTCCATCCATCAACAAGGGATTATGGTCTACAGTGGAATTAGTTCATCAATATTTACCTTTACCTTTTTTTAAATCCACTGTTAGAATAGAAAGCAACAATAGTGGAAGAAAATAATACTGTATATGTATATAGATATTCTATTAGGAGTCATTTTTAGTCAATGGCACACACCTACAAACAAAACTCCTATTAAGTAGAATGATTTCTAGCTAAATAAACAAAAAAAAAATTTCTCTGCCTTCTCTTTTCTCTGACAACCATTCACATGAACTCTACTAGGAATGCATGATCCTAAAGAACAACAACAAACAAAATTTTACACATATGTTCAGTTTATGTAATTGTGAATTATAGTAATTAAATAAAAACATGCTACAGAGAATATTATAAACATACAATGTGGTACAGTAGACACAGTGGACACTCCTTTTAATGACTCTATTTGGATACTTTACTAACACCTTTTGCTCATATAATTAGTCACATGATCAGGTGATTTCCATAAACAAATACTGGTAGTAGAACATTGTACTGAGTTCAGTGATGTAACATTCTGCTATCAGAAGATGGCACCTTTCCAACAAGCTAGTCATGTTTCATTATATTTCTACCCCCATGTTGTGAAACTGTTCAGTAAAGCGGTCTGTGGTCGTCTTGGATGTGTGTTTGGGGTTGTCATCATGTTGGAATACAGATGTGCAGCCTAGTTTCCGTAGGGAGGGGATCATGCTCTGCTTCAGTATGTCACAGTACATGTTGGCATTTATGTATGGTTCATTCAGTGAACTGTAGCTCCTCACAGCTGGCAGCCCCAAACCATGACATTCCCACCACCATGCTTGACTGTAGGTAAGACACACTTGTCTTTATACTCCTCACCTGGTTGCCGCCACACACGCTATCAGACCACAGGACATGGTTCCAGTATTCCATGCCCATAGTCTGCTTCACTTTAGCAAATGGTAGGCTTTCTCATGCATCATCTTTAGAACAGGCTTGGCCAAAAGCCATGCAGTTCAGTTTGATACATTATATTAAATTATGATACATTATGTAGAGCAACAATTCGTTTTTTAGTTCACCAGAGAGTTCTTTTTCATGAGGTGCCATGTTGAACTTCGTTACCAGTATCAAAGAGTGTTAGAGTGATAACATCAAATTGAACACACCTGCTCCCCATTCACAGCTGAGAATAACACTAACGAGTCACATGATACCAGAGATGGAAAATGGCTAATTGGGCACAATTTGGCCATTTTCACTTAGGGGTGTACTCACTTTTTTTGCTAGCAGTTTAGACATTAATAACTGTGTGTTGAGGTATTTTGAAAGCACAGCAAATTGATACTGTTATACAAGTTAGTAGACTGATTAATTTACATTGTATCAACATGTCATATGTTCAGTGTTGTCCCATGAAAGGATATAATAAAATAGTTACAAAAATGTGAGGGGTGTATTCACTTTTGTGACATACTGTATATACAATCAAGTCAATACCAATTTAGCATAATCAATTAACTAAGCAGAGTACCTGAGTACCTGAAGTAATCTCACACAAATATGGGGAGGACATGCAGACACCAACCGAAAGGCCCCATTCTGCTCCACCCTGGGATTACTCATATAGGGTAGTGAATGTAGTGTAGAAGTAACTGATGGGTTTGCAATGAACACTGATCTGTAGGAACAGAGACAAGAATAGGGAACCAGGGACAGGCAGAGAGAGAGAGAAAAGGAAAATAGATGTAAAAGCAAATGAATGCACAAATCTGCCACTGCTTCATGAACCCCCTGCTAAATGTCTCATTCCTCCAGCAAAATGGTTGCTTAAGACCATAAAGCAGTGTGCCTGTGTGTATGTTTGACTTAGCCCTCTTTAAACACAATGCAATGTCAATAACTGAGACCATAATGTGGTCAAACATAGAAGGTCAGTAAAAGAGGTCGCCCTAAGTTCAGTTGGGTCTGTGACTTGGCACCAATCGGCTGTCAGACATTACTGTTCGGAGACAGTAGAAAGTACAGAGCAACCAACAGTAGAAGATGAAAATGTGCAAAAAAAATGCACAGGCCTACTTTCGGAACTTGGCAGTAAAAGTGTGTCAGATTACCATGACTAATTGAATTAAAAACAACTTGGAGGAAGATACACGTCCAAGATTAAAACAAAAACCGCAGCACAAGCTCAATGGATGAAATCTTTTTGAGTGTACTGTAAAAGGTATTGTAAATTGTCAGTGCAGATGCTTTATAAAATATCATTTGTAAAGATATCAGATTTGAAGTGTAGTCTCCCACATACACATAAACCGACAGAGGATGTCTCTACAAAAATGGCCATAGTGTTCTCAAATTCAAATTACAATGACAACACACACATACACACACGTGTCTTTCTATCATATTGTGTGTCTTTCTATCAACATAAGGCTTACTGTAGCTAATTAGTGCTACACCTACACCTAATCTACTCGTAACTTTAACCTTTGTAAATCTTATAGGTGTTTTAAGTGGGAGATTTTGCAAACAAATAAAAATGTCCCCATTAGATAAAGTCAGCTTTTTCTATCTTTGTGGGAACATTCATTCCCCTCTTGCCATTCACCCCACATACACATACAGTCAGGCACAACAGGCTTAAAGGGTGTGCATTGATAGAGGAATATCGGTTCTGCTTAATCCAGCATGAGAGCTGACACTGATAGAGACTGATACAAAGTCCAAAACCTTAGACATGTCTTTGCATATTAGATTCATTTGCTATGTAAGGTGTACTGTATTAAGACGAATACACTAGTACAACTACAGTCAAGACAGTGGCAGCCAGGGCAACCCATGTCTGCAACAAAGTCTCATGGTTAACTCTATTAAAGGCAGTACCGACATCTAAGAGAATCATCAAAAACAGCACACCCAATAATTACAGTTTCAGTGCAACACATGTTTTATTCCTGCATGTTCAGCAGGAATGTTTTAGAGAGTGTTTCTTAAAGTCATTCATTTAAGGGTGAAAATGAAAAAAGCCCTCTTGTAAGTTTAATATTGGCTCTGCAATTTCTCCAAAAGGAGCTCTGACTTTGCATCAGAAAGTCTCAATTTGCAGTGAGGCTAGAATTAAATTCCTGACTAGAATGTTGCATGAGATGGTAGACAGGAAAGAGAGGATATAAAGTCTGAAAAAGGCTGAACAGAATAAGCAACAAGCCAGCACTTGATACAGATCCTCTTATCATACTGTAATGGCATAGACTGCCATTGAAAAGAAAACACAACACTTTAACACCTATTATTCATGTGACAATTATGTGATTTACATTACTGGTTCTCGAATCCGATAAAGTTTCCAGCAGTTGAAACTATGACTAGACATTTATAGTATTTATGTTTATATGGGTACTGCTGTTGGGCACCAAGACGGCTCAGTGGGTAGCATCATCGCTTCAAAGCGAGAAGGTCAATCGAGAAATGCTTTAAGTCAATTGATTATGTTAAAGTGCGCCCAGTGCATGAGTGTGTACCGGAATTCATGTTACTTTGACACTCACCAATTAGCATTGTCAAGTTGACACTGTAGGGACTTTAAACAAGGCCCTTGAGCCCTTGTGCTTTTTGTACCTTAAAGTCTTCATCAGTTGTAAGTCACTCTGGGTAAGAGCAGCTGCCAAAAGACTAAACTTACGCATTTAAAAAAGAAAGATATACACTGTTTACTTACAGACTGGCAACGAACTCATTCATTGGCTCCATCCCAGTCATATCAACATACTGTTAGATTCTCTCACTGATGTTGTCAACATTATACTTTTTTATTATTAAGTGACAAATATTTATTGTTTTACTTGTAGATGTGAAAGCTTTGATAAACCAAAGATTCATTCAGCCTGAATTTAACACTAAGCTTCTTTAGACAAGGATCATTCACAGAAAACGTATTCTCTTTAGCCTATAGACCAGCATTTGTCGGCACAGTCAATAAATATATTTGTGAAATGTTTTTTCATATATATTTTAGTAAGAAGTATTAAGAAATTAGAATCTAAAGCTGGTGCCTTCACAGACTAAACTACAGGTACTTCCCATTTTATGAGGGTCCAACTTTACAATGGGATCCTAATAATATTCATAAAACGCACATTCAGCAGAAACCATACTTCCTGGACAAGCAATATCACACTTTCCCATGATAAATGATATAGGTAGTCATGTGGCAGGAGTGATGAGCACTGGCAAATGTGGTGAGGACAGCCTTTATTATAAAATAAGATTTATGGTGATTATATTGCCCTACTGTAGTTTTATATATATGTTTTAAGCATGTTTTAGGTAGGCTTTGCCATGATATATACAGTATACATTAAACTCCAGTTGTATGTTGGATTTTCTGATTGTTTTAGTGGAACTGGAGTGAAAGTGGAGTAATGGCAGTGACTGAAACTGGGGCGACACCCTAAACCACATTCTAAATATAGTATTCTATACTAAACAGTATGTCAAATTAGTACATTCCCATATGTACTGTTATATACCATTTTTGATATAGCATATAGCTTGAGGGTGCCATGGAGCTACAACAGGAAGTGTTGGTTCCAGAGTTCCAGAGTTCGGTATAACATCACATTAGGCTGGTATTTGGCTTGCATGAGTGGGTTTCCTCCAGATGCCCAGGGACTCTTAGTTTCTATTCAGATTCCCCAATAAATTCCAGTAGGTGAAAGCAATATTATAAAGTGGCATATGTGTGAGTAAAAGACTGAATTACTGACTGAATAGGTGAGTGTGTGTTGGCCTGTGGTAGAGCCTACTCCTTATCCTGGAGTGCAAACCTGGAGTATGGTGGCACAGTGGTTAGCACTGTTGTCTAAAACCTTCAGAGATCCCTTGCTCTCCCTTCACCTTTTGGGATTCCCCTGGGAATTCCAGTTTTCTACCACGTTCCAAAGACATGTTAGATTAAGTGGTGTCTCTAAAACTGAGTAATTAAGTGAGTTTTTGTATGTATACAGAGGAATGTCGCCCAGTCTAGGCTTGGTTTCTGCCTTGTGCTATGTGCTGCTAACCAGGTCCTGGCTCCTCTGACCTCCAACTGGATTAATAGGGTATACAAAGAAATGAATGAATGAATGACTGAATGAATGAACATATTCCCTTAAATTCCAGACATTGTTGTGCTTATGTTATAGAGTACAAGGGTAGGTTTGAGGGGGAGCCTTTGTTCATGTTCGAAATTCACTATCAACTTCTAATAGGACATTCTCCAGATGTGTGTTCTCATAACAATATCACATCTGGTTCCATGCAGCAAACTGCCCCTAGGCAATTTTAAGTCTTTTTGTAAACAGTTTTGTTCTTGTGTTAGCACAGGTTTGTGGTAACTTTGCACACTCTACAGATGGAATGAAGAGAGGTTAAGTTGGAAACCAATAAGCCTAATAAGAATTATATATTGATTAAACCACTACTATAACAAAAAAGCTAAATCTGTCCCTTTGTGCAGATAAAAGTGAAGGACAAACTCCCAAAAAGGCATGAATATGCAGTCTGTGCATCTCATTCCATCATAGTCTCGCTATCTATCTTGATTTTCTCTGTCTTTTAAATGTAGTAGATAAAATTTGGGTGGAAGACAAATTTCTTTAGATAGTGTGCTTTTAGTTATCTCTTCATTATACCATTGGCACACGCGCTGTTTAATACCCTATCATCTGCATCATCTTCCTAAAATGCACACATATAAACTATAGCAGCACAAAGGAAAGCAGTGGTAAAGCATGAATTTAATGATGAAATTGTCTTGCTTGAAAGGTTCTTCTTGCACCTCTGTTACAGTAGATTATTTATGCATGTAGAAATAGTCTGGTTGTTAATGTCTGGTTGGAACTGTGTGCATCTGTGAAGCGCTGGTGTGTTATAACATGGCGACATCTGCCACTCAAGAGCTTCATCCATCAAAACAAAAGCACCAGAGACAGCCAAAAAGCACTGACTCCATCTCACTTACTCATCACATGCTCAAGTACCGGAGGAATTTGTCTATAGAGTGTTCAAAGAAAGTCTATCTTGTTCATTTAATTAGCCACCCTTTCAGCTATGTGTCCATATGTATTTATACAGTGTTCCCTCCATGAAGTAGGGACGCTATATTTATTTAAGTATTTATAGAGTATTTTAGCCGTAGAACTTGCAGAACCTTTAGGTGGCATCGTAGGGTTTGAATGAATTCAGTCTATAATAAAACTTTCACAAATAGCAAACACAACACCACACATAAAAACTTGTCATGTCGGCAAGTAGCGACTCAGGCGGCCGATGCTCTAGTCTTACTTCTCGTTTTTGGTGTGTATTCATCCGCTGAGTAAATACACTATTGTAGTGTTTTTAACCGTTGAATAATGAAGCAACATGCTGAAGTAATCGAACGTTCTCTTTACTTAACACGCCATACATCACTCTCGTATCATTCATGCACCGTCCGTGCCGAGCTTACAGCACGTCATATTATACACATTAAGTAGAATATTTTCTGATTTTCTGATATAACATTTTGTGAAAATTGTGTGATATTTTTAAATGTAAAAGTTCTGCAATAACCCGGGAAACTGCGAAAATCAGTGCTATATTTTTTTTATTAATATTTTTGGAAACCCGCGATGCACCGAGGCCCCGAAAGGTGAACCGCAAAGTGGCGAGGGAACACTGTGTTTATATATATATATATATATATATGTGTGTGTGTGTGTGTGTGTACTGCTCACAAAAAGTAGGGGTTATTTCATGATGAGAAACTACTTGTTGAAGTATTCCCCAATTTTTGTATCCTCTTATCCCCTAATATATATAGTTCCAATAACTAATTCATTAAACACACAGTATGTTTGAATATGTCTGGGAAATATTAGTCCAATCTTGCTTAGTGGGACGCTAAAAATCGCCCACATGTTCAATCTGCTGTTCTTTTTTGCCAACCTGCCATGTGTCCTGTCTGACTAAATTAAAAGTTGCCACTGGACTCAACTGAGCAATATTTCCCAATCCTTACTGACCAGCTGCATGAGGCTGCTATTAAGTTTTGCACACACACACACACACACACCATTTTGTTATACATCAAATATATGATCTGTAGCTCAGGAATTTATAATGCCACAATGCCCTGTTTTAGTGCCATCTAAACGACATGGCTTACAGCTGCCTACCACTGTCTATATTTCAGAACATTCCACTCTTTCAGCAATTCCTCTCTTCACTTGCTGCCTCAATACACAGAACTCTCTGAACATAATACATCTCTCAAATCAATTATTAATCAATTATCTCTCATCTCAGTTCTTGTACTCCCTCAGTTATTCCTATCTGTTTCTCTAAACACAACTGTCATTACAGCTAGCAATGACCACCCTCCACTGCAGGTACTCCCAGCTAACATGTGCAGTTTTATATCAATTGTAAGTTCGGAGCCTTTTTCAACGATCCAACATCTGGTCCACAGGCCAGGACGTTAAACACTAGGCTACAACAGTCCCATAAAAAATCACTCACATAAGACAAAAAGATAAATGGAAGATGTTAACTCTTGTCAATAAAAGTAAAAGATCACTGAATCTGTTCAAAAACAAGAATCCGAAAGTAAAAGAAACCTCTAATAGAAATGCTATTAGACTTCACAAGTATGATCATCTATGAAAAGGAACTGCAAGAAAGCCTGGCCCATACCTGAGTAGTGGTGCATGCCAAAATGCTTCTTTCGCAAAAATAATCTGCATTTAACAGGTATCAGAATAAGAATCTCAATCTCAGAACACAAGCCAATGGTTCATCATATTTAATTACGTGCGGTGGCCTCATTAAACAAAGACTGAACTGTTTGTTCAGAGAATACTGGAGAAAAGAAGAGCAGATTAAAGCATTTCACCCTGCCTATTAAGCATGATGTGGATCTGTGATTCTTTTGGTTTGTAAAGATACCGGCTTCCACATTAATTAATTAATTAATTAATTAATTCATTCATTCATTCAGTAAATGTCTTATCCACTTAATCCTTGGTTATGGTCTACACTGGGTCATGGGACACTGGGTACAGTGACAGTGATCCAAAACATACCATAACTACTTTAATAAATAAAATGCAATTGCCTTTATAGTGCACACATTCCAATATCATTTAAATATATGTGTAGATCTTAAACATGTATGAAAACCTACGAATAATTCTAAACTTGAATCAAATTCCTGAGCAAAAATATAAAAAAATTGATTGCCTCCAAACTGTATGAAGGTTATGATTTCTGCCAAATGGGTGTTACAATTAAAGGCACGCACAAGCATTTGCACATTGAGATTATTTTAATTGATGTTTTTTTTTAATATGTTAAATTCAGCAAAGTCGGATAATGCAGTATATGTACTAATGTTGCGTAACAGCTTCTTTTACAAACCTCTAATTGTTGTGACACACCCTGACGAAAGGAAAATCGTCATACTTGGAAATCTTGGTATGAACAGAACATCTCCATGGCTTCAATCAGCTTCATGGACCCAAGGTATGCATATGAAGCAAGAAATGCACTCTTAAGGAAACCAATGAAAGATAATGACTGGAGCAAGAACATTCACATGCAAAGGAACTAATAGGTATGTATAAGGATGATGTGGCTTGCACCCAAGATGCAGATCTGGGAATGTGAAAATCGGGAGGTCCAAACTTATGAATATATATTCTTTCCAGAAAAAAATCTGGAAAATAAATCTTTATGTACATATATATTCATAAGCTACACACTCTGGCTCGAACGCCAGAGTGGAACTCAATAAAGGGATCCCTTTGAGGCACAAATGAGATAAATATTGCACGTGATTGTAACGTGGTGGCACCCCTGGTCTGCACTGCATTGCCCAGACTTGTGTGGTTTGATGAGGCAGAATATACACATTTTCAACACACATACATTAACATTAGGTTCCCTTAACTTAAATAGATTCCTTATTTAAGTACAGGCACCAACGTTTTCTTCACAATCTTGTCATTAGAGTAAATAAAAAAGGAAAGATGTTTTCACACGTAGCAGTGTTACACAGATAACTCTTTATTTTTATAATGGAAAGGGGTTGATCATTTTAAGCAGAGATCAAACCTGACAGAAAGAGGACACCCCTTGGTTAGCTGTTTACAGTTCTATGAGGGAAGCGTGAGGCTGTAAATGTACAACACCCCAAACATGTTGGCCAGCTGCAACCCCTGTCACCAGAGACTCATTACACTGATCTATGCAGGTTATTGCTACAGGATCATACCAAGCGTGACCAAAGAAAAAGCTCCACCAACACAAAACTGGTTTAAACTTGCAAGGTATGTTGTGCCTTGTATGGTACTTATCATAAGACATAAAACCACAGTCTAGTCACATTTACCAGGACAATAAAAACTGAGCACTGAGCACTGAAGAACTCAATATTCTTGTTCAGTCTGGCAATAAATAAGTAAACACACCTGGTGTAACTCTGGCTTCTTGGTTGAAGCTAATTTTAAATGTCAGGATCATAATTCATTTTGCCCCTCCAAACTCCAACACATACCAAACACACTTCCCCGGCACCTTACATTCCACAAATGCAATGGAGGCAGTTGCCATGGTAACTTGCATGCCCAAAAGTGTGATGGTGACAATGTCACTTTGTGCTATAGGCAACAATAAAAGAGAGATGCACACATCATAACAAAAGAGGCTGGAATTTCCCTTTCCTTGCAATTAGTGGCCACAAACTTTGCTTAATCCATTACCAAAAACGGATGCTAAATTTTGTCCTGTTAACGTTACTGTATATTTCAGACAATGTAATGCCTGCTTTAGTGCTATTTTCTACAGTTATAACATGATAGCAATAAATACACAAAACCAAAAATTTAGTTACTGTAGCATTATTTTAGTAATTGTAAGCCTTTTTTTGTAATCTATCGTCATATATAACAACATATGTATCGAGCAGTAAAATAGACGTGTCTAATAAAGTCAGTACAGTGTTTAAACATTCCAGCAGCACTGCTGTGTCTGATCCAATCATACCAGCAAAACACACACTAACACACCACCATCAGTGTAACTGCAGAGTTGAGAATAATCCACCACCCAAATAGTACCTGATATGTGCTGGTCTAGTTTGAAATGTCATCAATAAGTTTGTTACTCAAGGTTTGTTTGTCTATTTGCTTGATTTAACATTGCTTTCAACAACACCAATCATTTTACATCAGGTTACATCAAAACGAAATGATACATCAAAGGTAGTCGCATACACATACTGCGATTGGGGCAATTACCCAAATGCATGCCTTCAGACTGTGGGAGGAATCCGGAGCATCCAGAGTTTCTTTAACATCGTTATCAGCATCAGCAGCCATCTTAGCGACACACACACAAGGTTATATCCATACACAAGTTCATCTCAAGACTAGTCATATATAAACACACACAAGTCAGTTCCATTTTAGAGTACTCAATTAACCTAACATGCATGTCTTTGGACTGTGGGAGGAAACCAGAGTACCCGGAGTAAACCCACACAGACACGGGGAGGACTGCAGACTCTACAAAGAAAGGACCCCTCCATCCTAAAACTGAACCAGGGACCTTCTGGCTTTGAGGCAATTGTTATTATTATTATTAGTATTAATGATTAAGTACATTTACATTTACATCATTTAGCAGATGCCCTTTTCCAGAGCGACTTACAATTAAATACAGTCTTACAATCCAAGCAATTGTGGGTTAAGGGCCTTGCTCAGGGACCCAACTGTGGCAGAGGTAGGATTTGAACCCTGAACCTTCTGGTCCATAATCCAGTACCATTAAGTGCATGGAAACGCTCTCACTTGCATGTTTTGATACACAGTTCAGTCTTTGTGTGTCTTATTAAGAAATATGAGCAGATAAGCCAGCACAGAAAGTACTCTAAAGTGCAGTGCAATTTAATATGGTGGATGAACGATAGCTTTCTAGCTAACCAGTGCATCAATTAGGATGAATTCAAATGTGTTCAACACACTGAAGCCTCTATTCTAGTGTGATCCCGGCTTTACAAGTGTTCAGTAATAACCCCAATCACATGTATACACTCAAAAACAATACCAATTTAGCTAAATCAATTAACCTAACAATGCATGTCTTTGGACTGTAGGGGGAAATCAGAATACCAGGAGTAAACCCACACAGACGCAGGGAGGGCATGCAGACACCACACGAAAAAGTCCCAGGACCTTCTTGCTGTCGGACTGTGTAGCCTTCATTGTGATTAATTTATTGACGTCGTACTTTATACTGGTCAAAAATAGATTTTGCATCGATTTTCGGTACCTACCCTGATTTAGTGGTTTAGATGGTGTTTATGTTACACAGTGGGAACCAAAACTCCTTTCTATGCTGCATTTTTCTTGACTGTAATACAATAATTTTGTTACAAATAAGATATTCAGTATACAATATAAAGGGACTGTTAAATCTTGAAAAGTGCCCTTTTGTTGTATTGTTGTTTTTATTGTATCTGTGGCATTGACTTAACTTTGTTCTCCATCCTGATTTTGCAATATTCCAAAGAGATTTTTGTAACAATACTGAATGTAACTGAATGATCTTCTTTGGTCTTCAAGTAAATATAGCAAAGTGTTATATTTCTGCTGTATGAATCATTCACTAATCCTACTTCACTTCACTTTTCTAGTATCCCCATCCAATATAGTGTAATACACTGGTCTGTGTGGTACTGGTCATCCGTGTGACCCTTACCATTATAAGAGAGGGGTTAAACATTATGTTTTACTTTGATTTGTGTGAATATATTCTGTAATTGTGTAACAAACTGCCTGTGTAAACTGGTAAATTTAGGGTTGAACAATCCTGATGTTTGCTACTGTGCCCAGTTCTTAAGCACAGCATGCCAGACAAAGGGATGTAAATCAAACATCTAATTACCATAGACTGATCAATCTGGTTAATGATTTCTGCTGGGGTTACAGATCCACACACACATCTGTGAGGGCAAATCCTTAGTGATGTTGATGCTTCTGGAGAGGATTATTGATTTATTGACAAGGATGAGTATGTATGGTTAGGGGTCTTCAGCTTTATTCACTGTGACACACACGCACACAAACTATTGATTCGAATGACAATGAAGCATATTAATGCCAGCTAATTAATGCTACACCTGACCGTAACCTTAACAGAAGTAACATAATGTAAATTTCGTTTTTAAGTCAATTAGTGAGGATGATCATCACAATTTAGCAAATTTAGTTCTCACAAAAGTTACACACGCAAAACAAAAACACAAAAACACATCCCTTTGTCTCACTATCATTGTGGGAACTTCCCACTTACATAATGACTACTGAAACTAATTAATACAGCCATAACCCCTCACATTTTGTCTCTTTTGGCTTATCAATAGATAAGAAATAACCGATGATCTTCCTATCCTTGTGGGGACATTTGGGCCCCACAATGTATTAGAACACACACACACACACAGAGCGAGAGAGACAGAAAGACAGAGACAGATGCATAGAGACAGAGAGAGAGACAGAGAGAGAGAGAGAGAGAGAGAGAGAGAGAGAGAGAGAGAGAGAGAGTGAGAGAGAGAGAGAGAGAGAGAGAGAGA
>JAUZST010006157.1:0-15057 GCA_034779995.1 Parotocinclus haroldoi
TGTGTGTGTGTGTGTGTGTGTGTGTGTGTGTGTGTGTGTGTGTGTGTGTGTGTGTGTGTGTGTGTGTGTGTGGACGTTCTACTCTATAAAGGAAGTAATGTTTTTTTTGCTGGACTTGGCTGTTAAACACAATGCATTGTGGGATATCTGTAGCACTCACAATATTATATTTATCAGAATGTACATGATTAATCAGATCACATTCATCTCATAGTTCCACCATCCTGACCTTCAGATATGTCAATTAATGATTTAGAGTTAAATTAATCACCTGGAAAGAGCTCTATTCCCATTTAGACACTTTATTCTCAGGAGGATTATTCCTGTTAGAATCACACTGCTTTAAAAGGAACAAGGTCCTGGTCTGGGCTTTTGTGGTTTTTGGGCCACCCTGTACCAAGCCATGGCCAAGAATCCAAATGTTTTGTGCTTAGGCATAAATCGACCCTAAAAATCAGAAAATCATCAATGCTAGTTATTTGTATCACAGCTTTGTGTGTGTGTGTGTGTGTGTGTAACAGTCCTGTTCTATCCTCTTTATTTGTGTATGTTATTGCAATTCTACAGTGATGGAAACCAATCCTGACTGCCCCTGATTACCCTCTAAGCTGCAGATGAGAAACCTGACACATTCTGGAACCTTATCGGGCCTGGACGGGGGCCGTGCTGGACCCCGGGTATTTGGTTTGTGCTGGTGTAGGGAGTCGAGAGCTTCTCTAATTTTTTCAGTAAGGTTTGAGACAGCTGCTAAATTGGAAGTCTTTAGAATTCAGAGCGTTTCAGCTCTGCGGGAAACAAGAGCACTTTACATTCAGCCGGCCTGCTTCAGTCTGATAACAAAATGCTCAGCAAAACAGCACTCAGTCAACAAGTACAAGAACAATAGCAGAGAGGCAAAGAAACGAAAGATTAAATCAGTTTGAAGATAATCTCACACACCCCACGTCTTTAAAAGTACTCTAACAGAAGATAAATAAAATCAGCAGCACACAGCACTGTTATCTGTCTGGATCTTGATGTTTGGTCGATTTAACACTCAGATCACCGTCTGATCACACCTGTGTGTTTGCTCTGCTTTTTTCTGATCAAATAGGATATAAATAGCGCCATGCTAATCAATGTGGCTTCATCATTTGTGTTTAAAGAGCAGTTATGTGACAGTGGCTATTGTTAAAAGCTCTACAGGTTCTGTTAGGGGTGTACTTTAATATTTTACCCTGGTACTAATACCATGGGTCTAAACGGTCCAGAAAATGGCTTTTGTTCCCCATCAATTTTAGCTTTTGTGGTCAGGATAATGATGTTTTTAAAATGTTCTGTTGTACTTTTGAACATTTGCAACATATTTAGTTCTGAGCAAACTTAAAGTTTGGAGCTTCTGGAGCTGTGGGAACTCTCGAGAAGTTCAGAGAACTGTTCAGCTTTTTTCAGAACTTCTTTAAAATTAACTAAGATCATTTAGAATGAACTGATAGCAATAGAAGTAGCAGTATAGATTCAGTTTCTGTTCCAGGGGATTCTTTGCTGCGCTTACAGCCTGGTACAAAGGAGAAAAATTCTAATCTGAATCTGATCCCAGAAGAACTGCCGGATAATCTGATCCTGTGCTCCACTACTCTTAGTGTGTTTGACCCTCTTGGGTGACCATACACCCTACTGAACAGTCAATATGGGGGCACTCTGGTCCAGTTTAACATGTTTCTGTTCCCTCCATGAATATAATCACTTACTCAAACAACTTTCTCGTTAATAATCTAATCAAATGCTTCTTTTTTAATCGAGCAGAGTATATCACCCAATCCCTTTCTTATTGTTTCTTTCCTCTCAAACAATCTCTTGTTTGTTTGCTCTTTATAACAGTGTACAGCACATGCTCGCTAACTTTAATATTGTATATTTATTTAGTATTATTAAATCTGTAATAAAGTTTGGATTATTCTCTTTATTTTATGAGCTGTAAAAGCAGAAATAACAGAGCTATTAGAACTACAGAGATTCTCTTTATAAATCTATTATTCATGTTTATATATCAAGGTTTATTCTTAACGTTTAACTCTCTTCCATCTTAGTTTCTGTCCTGATTATTAATCATGTTTAAGTCCTGATTTACAGTAAGCCTTATTATTAATCCCCCATCGTTTAAGTGTGTTATTGCTTACACATATCTGTAGCTCCTGACAGCGCCAGCTCGTCTCTGTTAGCCTGAACGAAGCATTTTACGCTCGTGCACACACTCTGTCCTCGTTTCGTTAAAGAACATTACTCCCTCTTACCACACACACACACATTTCCATTATTCTGCACTGCTATTATTAGATGATTTATACAGAATCAGCAGCACAGACTAAACTCAGAGTGCAGATCGCTAAAGCAGCTCCTCTGTGCTCCACAAATCAGACGTTGTTATTTCTTTATCAGAGTAAATTATAAATCCTAAAGCTGCACTTTAGGAGGATAAAGTCCTGACGGTGCAGATCCACTCGCTGATCTTATTCTAAAAACCCAAAGAAGGTTACGCTCAGAGACAGAGCACCTGAACTAAATCCAGAATAAAATAATGCTGGAACAAATCTAAAAAATGAGTCAGTGATTCTGTAAATGACTCAGTATCAGTTTCTAACTGATTACACTAAGTGACTCTTTGAATCAGTTCCTTATCTTCTTATTCAGAGAGTCCGTTTTTGAATCAGCAAATCATTTGCTCTTCTCTCTCTTTCTCTCTTTGAATGACTCGGTAAGTGAATCGTGAGTTGTTTGATCTGTTTTTATTTAGTCATCTCAAATCTACTGACATCTTACACCCCCAATTCCAATAAAGTTGGGACCCGGCGATGTTTCTGGGTAAAACTGTTGGACTTTTTACTTATGTAGTTTTTCACACTGTGCTAAACCTCGCCCCATCCTTGCCAATCATAACACTCACCTATGGACTTCCAACTCTGTTGGAACATGTTGCAGGAATCAAATTCAAAATGAGTGAATATTTGCAAAAAACAATAAAGTTGATCCGTTTGAACAGTACATAATTTGTCTTTGTAGTTTTGACTCAGCCACTCAAATCATCGCTAATAAGATGAACTGCTCACTCACTGACTGGTTAAGGATCTGAATCAGTGAATCTAAACTAAACTAAACTATTTAATTAATGAGGTTTATGCGTCTCTGTGTTATTAACTTCATGTTTAGACAGGTGAATCGTTCATTCAGTGATTCACTCTGTGAAAAAGCGAATCACTGATTCACTGATCTTTGTTCCGTTACTGTTTAAATCACAAATCATTTAGTGAAATTTTTATGCTGTCTTGTTCAGTTGTTAATTAGCTATGAATCAGTTATTCATTCACTCAGATGATTTGTTCTTGTTGATTAACTGAGTCATTATTTTAATCAGTGAGTCATTTGGTCATGGCAGTGATTTACTTCTCTCTTATTGATTCATTGATTTATTTAATAATTCAGTGCTTGTGCCTGTATTTGGTACAGCAGCTGGTACAGTTGGTACAGTTTTGTATGTTCTCCCAGTTTTCTCCTGAACTCGACTGCACACTAAAATAAAGAAGGAATTAACAGCATAATTCCTCTTGGCCATGGTTCTATCCCGAAGCTTTTTCTTCTCCTGGGTGCTGGCAGAAGCTCTGTGGATCTCCAGCTTTTCGGATTCCATTAATAATGTAAAATCTCTGATCAGCTTTATTTCTGGCTGCTCTGAATTTCATCCAGCTGGCACCGAGCTGCAGTAGGACGAGGGTTCAGACCACGGCCCGTCGCTTTGAGCTGTCCCGAGGCTACGCTCGTTTAGATGCACGTCAGACAGCAGACGTAGAATCTCCCTAAATGTCTGCATTAATATCACTTTACAGAACTTTAAGCTCATTATGAAGATTATCCTAAAGTGGGCTGTTTGTGCATTAGTCATTAAATCTGTATTAATGCTAATTATGATTGTACTAATGAATGCTAAAGTAACTGTAGAGGTGTTAGAACAGTCAGAACAGAACCGAAACCAGCATTATTCATGTTTAATCTAAGGATTTCTAATAATAATCATGAATAAATTAGTGTGGAAATATTCTCTGTTAGAATCAACTGTGATATTAAACACTGCTATGGAGAAACTGCTAAACTGCATTATGAGGGACAGCTGAAATTAACCAGGTGTGATATTTTAGGGGATATTTCATTTTGAAGTACCCTCTAATTTTAATGAGCAGTATATAAAAACCTAACTTCAGATCACAAATGTTTATATTAATGGAGCTGAGTGTTTTATTTCAGTGCTATAAAATTCAGTATTACAACAGGAACAGTAAATCTGTGTTTAGTGCAGGAATCGTCTCACAGCCAAACCCAAAACCAAGAACTTTAACCCAAGAACCCTAACCTCAGAACCCTAAACCAAGAACCCTAACCAAGAACCCTAACCAAGAACTCTAACCAAATCCCTAACCCAAGAACCATAAACTGAGAACCCTTAACAAGATCCCTAACCTAAGAACCCTACCCCATATATCCTCCACCCACAGATGAAGCAATAGCATGTGAGTTTGAGGAAATGATTAATAGGGTAATTGTTTAATCTGATTGATTGATTATCAGTTAATACGTTGCTCATTTCGGGATCAGTGAGAAACAAAACCCTGACTCAGACTGGCTATTGATGCTTCAGCTGAAACCTCGATGAGAAACGACGTTTGAGTTCCACAACAGGCGAACTTTCCTCAGGCTGGAGGTAATTATAAATTCCTCAATCCGTTCCTGCTCCTCATAACATTTACTCTGAGCCATTTTAACACGTCTTAAAGACAAACACTTACCCTAACGAGGTCTGAGCCTGGCTTCAGGTCAGGATGTAATGAAACATTTACATGACATTTATTTAATCTGACAGATGCTGCAGGAGGAAACGCTGAGGATCTGCACCAGAATAAAACAAGAGGATTCGATTAAATGTTGTTAATCTGAACGGATCTGAGGATTTATTAGATAACACACTGCTCATGCTCATTCATCCATTCATCCTCATCAGAGCCATGGTGTAGATGCCCTGCATGCATCGGGTACAGCGCACCACTCTCACACTGACTGACTTGTGATGAATCAGACATAGAACCCGAGAGAACATACCAAATCCCACACAATCGGGATGGCTGAATCATAGAGATGCGTGCCATCAACAATGACCTGTTGCTCGAGGGGCATAAAGTCAGAGTTTTGACTCATTTGCTCAGGGGTGGAACTCTATCCTGGGTGCCAATCCTTCACAGGGCACAACCACAGAACAACCACACACTCACTGACACTGGGCACTTTAGAGACACCTGCTGACCTAACACATGTCTGGTGTACCTGGAGGAAACCCTGACAGACACCATTGTGAGGTGGCAGCACAAATCGCTTTGCCACTGTGCCAGCTTTCTGTTTTATCCCCATAAGAACAACGTTTAAAGTTAGAATTATTTGAGATCTGTGTTAGGAAATGTGTACCAAGAGGAAGTCTTTTACCTTCCCTTTAGTTTTTCTTTCTTGTCACACACCTACCATGATTTATGATCTGAGTGTGCAGAGCCTGGGGTCATGGGCACCGAGGCGGACCATCATTCATCACACTTATTCATCAGGAACCGGTCCGTTTATGTTTATGTTTGAGTGAAGAGGTGAAGGAAATAAGAAATGAAACAGATGTGTTCTGGGAGCTCATGTTGGGATCATTAAATTATAAACTAGAATATTAGAAATATGAGTTATATTCCCTTAACCCTGATATGATTTTAACCTTAAGTGATTAAACACAGTCCTTTACAACATGATTTGAATTGCTTGACCAACAGTCCAAATACTTCTGGAACTGACCTTATAATCTATTAAAAACATAGATATATATATTGTGCTTTGTATTTTCATCTGGTATCATCAGAAGGTTCGTAAATACTGAAAGAGGCTTCATTTGTTCTTGGGGTGGGTCCAAAGCTTGATCTGGGATGTTCTCATCTGCAGGGACTGGGTGGGACCAACCAACAGACAAAAATGAGTGTCAGTGTACTAGAGTGGCCAAGTCAAAGCCCAGCATTTGTTGTTGTTTGTTTTAATGATGTATATAAAACTCTTATTCACCTGATACCATTTCCTAAAGACATTCAGAGTATAAATCTCTATTACTGATGTTATAATTTAAACTGTACAGCCTTTAGAAGTGTTTAAGATTCTGCACGGTGCATCCTGACGTTCCTCTGCTGATCTTAGGGGAAGTTTATCTCCTCCCTCGTCCTATCACGGTGACAGGACGGTCCTGGTCCTAACAGATGGTTCTGGACAGGTGGAGCCTCTGTCCACTTTAGGTCTGAAGCAAGGTGACTCCACCTGTCAGTGTTTGTTTTTCCTCTGTCAAATGGACTAAGAGTAAACATCGTCTGTTCAGATGCAGAGTCGCTGACCTAAAGACTCTTTGTTAATCAGAAATAAGCAGAATTATCAGAGCTGCTGCTGCTGCTTCTGCTTTATGACCTGAAATATCCTGATCGTTTTATCTAGGCTGGTAAAAAATAGCTTGAGCTGCTCTACATGAGCTGGAACATGACCTATATGAGGAGCAGGATGGAGGAGATTAGAAACTAGTTCAGCTTTAAGAGGAGAGCAGAGTCAATTCCTCCAAAAGTTTCACACCTGAATGGTCCAAACATTTCACAGGTCCAGTCCTCAAAAACACTCCAAAAATAAAGACATTTTAAACGGGGTTCCTTATACTGGGTTTGGGTTTGATATGTGAGGCTCCTAAAACTCTTTGGTGTTCATTAATATATTTTTTAGTATTTTAAAGTAAGTAAATTAACACTGTCACCGTCACCTCAGATCTTAAAATCAATCCTCTGCCCAGAAGATACCATCCTTCACACCCATCCAATCCTGGATCCATCCCTATTTGGGAAAATGACCTGAGCACAGTCTCTGTATCGATTTATGTGCTCATTTTAAACAGTACACTTTTGTTTGCTTCCCATTTGTTCAGATTATTCGATTTTTCGGCGACGTGTTGACTGTGGAAATCCCTCTATCATACCAGAGACGCTCGAGAAAAACAACGACCTTCCTTCTAGACATAGGAGGAAATGTGGAATGTATTAAATGTTCTTGTATTAAACATTTCATTCAGATCCAGTTCGGTATCTGCAGTCTGCACTCTGGAAATCGTCCAAACATCCTGTGAATTTCTGCTGCTTAAGCACAAACTCTGCTCTGAGATCAGCTTTATATTCTCAACACGTTCCTTCACCTTCTGCTGGCAGGTCGTCCATGTTCTCTGATCACTTCTGCTAAACCGAACAAGCTCTCAGGAGAGGGATCAGTCAGCAGAATATCACACCTGAGAGAGTTCCACCTGAGCGAGGCCTCATCACAACACTTGCCCTAAACACCTCGGCATGTTCATAATTAAAACAAGGAATGGGAACCTGCTACAGCTTCAGAGCTTCAGGACACCATACAGAGGTATCATTCATTACTACTCACTGCATGATCATTAGTGCTTAGTTCTGGTGGAACTCCAATGATCCAGTACCTGATTGTATCTGCAACATTAAGCTTCCCGTCACTGGATCTGATAACTGCAGCTCTAACCCTCAGAACAAGAACCAGAACCTTCATTTTATTATTCTCCTCCATCAAACTATAAAGTTGTCTTGATTGATTTCCATTGCTCCAAGTTCCAATGATGGGGCTTTAAACCAATCCAATAAGCTCTAATGTCAACTTTGCTCTAGCTGATGATGCCTGAATTTTGGTTCTAGTTCTGGTTCGGTTTCTGTTTGGGTTCTGGTTCTGATGCCGATGCTGTAGTAGATAATGTTCATGTTATGGTTCTTGTTTGGGTTCTGTGAGGTTCTGATGGTTCTAATTCGAGCTGTTTTTGCTCCTCCTCTCACTCACGTGATGATGTGAATCCTATAACAGGACCATGTTGAAAGTCACTGAGCTCTGATACAGTCCATTCTGTCACTAATGTCTGTATATACAGATCTGTAGTCACTAGGCAGTGTCCAAATACTTTTGATATATTTTATATACAGTAGCTCTGATCATTACAATAGTATAAAAAGTCATGCTCTAAATCTAAAACAAATCCAAATGTTGATTTGAGTCGAGTTTGATGGAAATATTGTGATGGCGAATGTAAACAGCTCACAGAAGCTCCACAGGACCTGCTACCTGATCATAGAGCACCACAGAGAAGATAATAAAGTTCATATTTATTTAAAAAAAAACGTATTAAATCAAAGCTGCACAGGGACCAAAAAAACCCTCAGGCAGCACAAAGTAAAGATATTAAAATGAGTTACAGAAATAAAACTAATACTGGCAGCACACACCTGAAACATTCACTCATTCACTGGGGATGGACATGTGATTAGTATAAGGAATTTAAGAAATATGAATTAAATCCCTAAAAGCCACTCCCTCTCTGACCCGCTTACATTTTGGGAGAACACATCTCTCTGTTTTCAGCAGATGACTGATCTACAGAAACTCCCCACAAAATCTAACCTAACAACACCTTAGCAACCACTGCGCAACACCTTAGCAACCACCTGGTACACCATAGCAACCACTGAGCAACACCATAGGAATGACCTGGGATATCATAGCAACCACATTGCAACAACACAATAACCACCTGAGATGCCATAGCAACCAAAAGTATTCGAACACGCTCCTGTATACGGCCAAAAGTATTTGGACACAAGCCATATCCTTTCCTTTGGCCACATTTGAAGCGCTCTTGTAGTTTCTTTGGTAAATGCAGATCTAGTTAATTTGACTAATTACAGGTTCAGACCAGGATTAACGAAGCTTTTAAAGGATCAGATTTGAATCAGATGTTCAGGTTTTTTGTTTTGTAAGTAATCATATAATGCTTTTTATCTCTAACACTAACACAGCTCTCATCCATCTGTTAGTTTGTACGTTAACCCAAACCCAAACAGCTGCTGCGCTTAATGAGAACATTTAAATATTCAGCGTTTAAAGAGAATCATATCAACAGCAAAGGGAAAAAAACACGACCCTAATTCAAAAATGCTAATTCAGACATTTATTTACTAAGCAGCTTTCATATTTATAAAGGAAAGATTAAAGCTGGATTATTGTGATTTTTGTACACACTCATCATTACGTTCATGACCCGTCTGCGTTATATTTACGTTTATGTTTGCATTATTTTTCTGACGCCTTTATCCTGTTTTAAATCAGTAACATGTTTTTAAATATTTAAGTGCAGTTTCAGACTTTAGTTGCCTTTTGAAGATGGTCAAAGACTCTGGCATTTGGACATTCAGTGGAAGTTCATTCACCCTCGCCACCAGGGGGCAGTACAGAGAAGAGTCTCATCCTCCATGGGTGAAAGTAGGCCGGAACAGAGGGAGGGACAGTTTAGGGGGATCATACGTAGCTTTCATGGTAAGGAAGTGTGCAGCTTGTTTTTGTTGCACTTTTCCAGTAGGTGGATTGAACAGATGACTAGAAACCAGTACACCCATTAAATTGTGCACTTGCTTTGCAAACTGCTGTATTCGGGGCAGTATGAGCTGATCAAGCTGAACAGTGCTGATGATTTAGCAGAATTTCTGATAGTAGTCATTAACCCTTAATAAGCAGGTTTGGAACTCATGCAGGGTCTGGTTTCCTAAACGAGTTTCTCATAACGAGTGAGTAACGTCGTCTGAATTCAACATTTCCAGGATTTCCTGCCCCTGACATTTAGCCATGTTGCACTAATGCAGGAATGGTTCCAGCTCGTACCTGCAGCTCGGTCTCGACGCTGGAATCGGATCCTGAAATCTGGATGCAGCGCTGGAGTCTGACATTTAAAGATCAGCCAGGTGTGGAGGTGGTGCAGACTGAACCTTCCAGGCATTCGTGAGGGACAAGCTCATTATTTTTACATCACAGTAGCAGAGTCTGGTCTGAGAGTCTCATTTAGTTCTGCAAATGATAAGCGCGAGTTTTAACGCTGCTTTGTTTTGTACAGAATTACTGCAGAATGGGGGAAGAATAAAGCTTTTATTTATCTGAGTGAGAGAAAGCGTTTCCTTTTTCCTTTTTCTTTATGGACGTCGTTAAGCTCCAAATTACAACAATTGTAAAAAGGATTGACTCATAAAAACTCATTTATTCTCCTCCGAAAATTCATTTCGCTTTCATTTTCCACTGGCGTTCCTCCTGAAAGCAGGATGTTTGGTTAATTCAAGTTTAATTCTCTTTTAGTTCTTATTAAACAGTGTTTGTGTTTAAACTGGATCACAGATAAACTGACACTGATAATCCTGAATAAAACAAGCTAGAATTTAATAGAACACGCAGACTAGACTGATTTAGTTTACAAGGATGTGTGTGTGTATGTGTGTGTGTGTGTGTGTGTGTGTGTGTGTGTGTGTGTGTGTGTGCGAGCGTGCGCGTGCGCAACCACCACATGGGAACATCCAAAAACTATATGAACCCGGAGAGGCTCAGCTTTGGGGTGTTGGGGGGTTGGAGAGGGGGGATTAAACCCGATCTCACTAAGTACCCTCTTCAACTTTAAATCCAGGGAGTGCCATGATTAGGCTGGTAATCTGAAATATTAAAATGTAGCAGTGATAACAAACTTTTATTTTTTTCCCATTATGGAGGTTTGGGAGAGGAACCAGACCCAAAACTTTCTCTGATCCCATTTACGCTGTGTTCTCCCAAATACTCCTTCACCTTCATCACTGAGTATTACATGCTGTTCCATATTCTAACCGGACTGTTAGTATTAGATCTATATTTAACGAGCAGAGCAGTGAAGTTTTTATGAAAGTTAAACCTGTATAATTCCAGCGTGAGCTCACTGGCTGCTCTCCAACCTCCTCAGATAAGGTTTATTAGAGATTTTATTGTTTTCAATTATAACATGTTTTTTCTTCTGCCAGAGCTTAAACGAGTTTCTCTATCAGTTACACACGCCAGATCAGATTCAATGTGTACAAGAACAGTGATGTAATTACTCTGGATACTCACACACACACACACACACACACACACACACACACACACACTCTGGTCTCTGGTTTCAGCAGAACCGTGGGTTAGGAGGTGGATCTGAATGGATCTTCAGAAGGTTATATCTTCGGTTCAGGTGTTTCTTCTCTCATTGTCCTCTCAGCTCAAACTGTTTAAACTCCAACATGTGGATTAAAACCAAGATAATACATTTATTCCTTATAAAACAGGCTTAGAATCACAGCTTATGAGCGATAAAAGAAAAACAGTCTCTTCATCGGCTGTGAGATGTAAAAGTTATCAAGTATATTTTATATCTCAGCTTAAAAGTAAATTCTTTAATTTAATTAGTAACCAAAGTATCTGCCAATAAGGTAAGCTCATTTTCTTTAGCAAGATTTCTTAAAATGAGCAGCTTTTTTTAAATCTGAGCTGAATGATGGAGCAGAAGAAGGTTTGGCTTTTACTGATTTGGGACTAAATTAAATAAGATTTAATCCAGGAGTTTCTGATTGATTTTTTTTTGCCCCTGACATTAAATAGAGGATTAAATATGACCTGCTGATAAAGATATCGGTCCAATTTTTATTTCTGTATATAATCCATAGATGGGAGGATGAACTGTTGTGGATTTCATGGAGCTGATCAAGCTGTCGTTCGTCTCTTCCTGCTGGTGTTTTATCGTTCTCTCTGTTCTGTCCTGCTGTGGTCTCTTCTGCTTCTCTCCTGTTTCCTGCTTGACTTTAGTTTTTTATTCTGCTGCTCCACTTCTCGTTCCTCTTGTCGCTCAGAAAGCTTTCTGCTCTATAATCATCTTCATCCTCTCTCATTTGCTTTTTTATATCTTTTTGGAAATAATAGAGTGTTCAGCTATGTACAATCTTCATCTACATTCACAAAGAAAAAGCCTCTCTCTCTGTCTCTCTGTCTCTTTTCTCCTGTCTCTCTCCTTCTGCTGATTTCCTCTTTACTTCTTTTTGTGGAACTGCATTATCATTAAATTTCTTCCAAATTCAGCCATAATAAAAAAGAATGAAAAATAGTGCATCAGTTCAAATCATATTCCATATTTTCACTGAATCTGCTGATTATTTACCCAAATCTAATCCCAGTGTTTCTCTTTATTTATTATCTTCTGTTTAGAAAATAAAATAAAATCTCATACCTTGTGATAATTGTTTATAAATATAAATAAAGTCTCCTTTTGATTTAAGGCACTCGGGTTACAGCACTGATGATCCATCTTATCCAGCATGATATCGCAAGATTCCAAAGTTCTTATGATCCTGAATGCTTGGCAGTCTCTGTCTTTGAGTGCCCCCATAAATGTCCGCTGGGTTTTAGATCAGATAGCTGTTTGGTGGCACAACTGGTCGCTCCTCTTTCAGCAGGTCTTCCTGAAAAGCCTGTTATGTGAGAGAAGGAAAAATGTTTTGCCTTTGATTGTGTCGTCTTTCTGTTCTGTGATTTCTGAAAATGTCTGGAGTCAAAAATAAACAAAACTCAAGGAAATCAGGAGGGAGCAGGAACTCCAACAGCCACCGGAGCTTCTGCACATCATTCCTTATTTCTCTCTGATCTTCTTTATTTCTATATAATATTCTTTTAACATATTAATGTCTAGCCAATGGCCTTGATTTCCATCTAAGGTTTGACATTTTCGTCTGATATTCTTTAATATTTCTCCTAGTTTTTTCTCTCTGATTTGGGGCGAGGCCCTTTTGCTCCCGTTCCTTTTCCTAAGCATGGTGCGTAGTGGTGCCCGGTTCCTGCGCGGCTCTGGGCGAGTGCTGACTTTTGGGCTGGCCTCTCGTTTAGATGAATATGCATGGGTCTGACCTTCCAGCTTCAGTCGTTCTGCCAGCGTCCATCCAGCAGGACGTGGCCTTTTACCCACAGAGAGTCCGAATAAAGGAGCTTTCAAACACACTTCAGACTGAGAACACAAACACAAAGGCCTTCATCACACTCCAGATCTACCTCTTCTCTCCGATTTTACGTCCTGCTGCACCTCCTGACGCCGCTGTTCGTTTGATTTGCTAAAGAAAGACGCCTCGCACTCTCCGAACCCGACGCCGATCGTGGGTTTTGTCAGGAGATTTTACGCTTGGCGGCGCTCCGTAGCTCTCACAGTGTGAGTCCAAATTAGAAAACCTCGAGGTGTCACGGACCGTCTGATGTTCCCCTGTGAGACGCCCACTGATGAGTCACCTCTGCACATCGTGTGTGGATCACAATCAGATCAGGCTCTTTTAGGGGGATCAATGAAGCTGATTGGTGGCGGAAATAATAACGAGCCAGAACCTGATCATTAACAGATACAGCCTGTTCTCGTAGTGGAGGTAGAGAAATATTTGGGAGTAAAATAACAGGGCTTGTAGGGTCCCCCTGCTCAGAAGGTGTGAGCACCCACAGTGGACCCAGGAGAGGCAAACCACCAAATGGGCAAAGGGTATGGACACAAGAGCTACTGTGTCCCAACGCTAAGCCCTGCCCACCACCCACAGCGGGCACAGGATGGTCAGAACTGGACTCCGGAGCGGTCTGTTCTCATCCTGATTTCGTTTGGGTACTGCTTACCTGGGGAAATGATGGCACCTGGACAGGATGTCCTGTGGGGTGTGGATGAGGTGGTGGAGCGAGTGTAACCCTCAGGGTCATTTTCTGGGTCCGGACCTTCACTACAGGTGAATGGCTGAGATCGGAATCACCGTTAATAGTTGTGATAGAGATGCAGGATTGTAAGATCTGAGCGTGCTCTGTTACAATTCTGCTCCGGGACGGGGTGGGAGGGGCCGCTGTGCCAGACTCTCACTTGGCATCGGGATCTGGCCCAAGCCGGTTTGATGGATGTTGCAGATCATTGCGGCGTTACACTGCAGTCCAGCTGAGTAATGGAGCGACTGAAGAGCTTCCACCCTGATAAAACGAAGCTCAGTAATAAGGTTAAGTTCTCAGGCTTTCCATCTCACTGCTCACTGGCTTTTTAAATTTTCATTTATTAAAATACATCCCATTTTCTATCCCTTCTGCATCTTCTCTCTCCATGGCATTTGTTTGATTAAACTCTGCAGAGAGATGAACAGAAATCATGTTTCCATCAGAACAGTAAATTCACATGTTTATGTTTCAGGTAATTCGACTAATGCACAGAATCAGGAGATACGACTGACCCAGCTCTCACCAAGGAGCACAGGGTGTCAGAGAGCAATCAGATTATAAAGAATACCCAACCTGATATTGGACTCTGGTGCCAGGAACCCAAACCTGGACTTTCAACAGTAAACAACAACTTCCGGACTATAACAGTGCCAAAAACCAAAACCCTCCACCTTGGATGTTGAGTGTTCGGATAACCCAGACATCAGAGGTGGGACACGAACCTGAATAGCTCAATTGTTTGAGCGTTGATTCAGCAAGGTGAGGTCTGTCAGGTATGGATTGGAAGCCCAGGTCCAAAGTCCAGGGATTTGGGGTTCCTGACGTTCGAGTCGTCTCACCATGAGATACTCCGGAGTATATGGGCTCCCCTGGATGCCCAAAGGTGTCCCAAAGATTAGAGACCAACACCCAACAGACTCAAGACTGGACCTGGACTCTCATGAAGTGACTCAATAACAATAGAGTAAGGAATTACATGACTGCACAGTAACTGACTGTAACCACTCTGTAACTGATCTGAAGAACTTTCCCTCTGATCGGAGGAGTCGGTGGATGTGGCCACTGATTTTTTTGTGTCAGCAGATGAGCTGTAATTGTACGTCTCAGTATCAGTGAACAGTAGCAGACATTTAATGCTGAGTGACAGTAACAGGATTTAATCTGAGCTGCGGGAGATTTGATTCATTCCTCTAATCTAATGCAGGATGCAGTGCGGATGTTGAACTGTAGGGGGCAGCACTGCACACGGGTTACCGCCACACCGAACACCGCAGTGTGTTACTGCAGCAGGTGCACGAGACTTTGCCTCAGCAAAACACACACACACACACACACACACACACACACACACACACACACACACACACACACACACACACACACACA